>VDFB02038718.1:0-26458 GCA_007258455.2 Sequoia sempervirens
GCTATAAAAAACCACGATTCCGCTAAAACAAACACGCTGATACCTGTAAGACACTTTTCACAAAAAATTTGTAGAATATGGGTTAGGCCCCACGGTGGGTGCCAAAATGAAAGTGTATGAATGAGATAAACAATTTATAATGCATCTACACTTCTAAATAAGACATAATAGCAAAGATTCAAGAGAATTTAAACTAATTTAAATACAGGAACCTCTGAAGCTATCTTATCGCTCTCTAACTTTAAAGATTTCTTTAATCTACTTGCTCTTAGATTTTAGAAGCTAATAGATTGTTGAAATGACACTTAGATAATGAGAATTCAAACTATTTCTATTCCTATATGATTTAAATATGCAAATCTATTGTAATGGCAACCATGACTATGAATGTTGAATGCTTGATGAATGCTGGATGAATGCTTGATGGATTGATCCTAAAACTGGATTGCTTGAATGCTTGATAGCCTGAAATACCTGCAGAGTAAGATTACACAAATTAGGATCCTTTTCCTATAGCCAGAAACCTATATTTATAGATTTCACGGCACACATTTGTGAAGGGGTACAGGATAAAAGGCTGGGATTCAATCTGGAGAATTGAATGGTATGAGATGAGAAGGTGGAGCTGATCATGGAGGATTGTTCCTCCCCATGAAAACACCAGGCAAAATGAGAGGAAAGATTTGAGGCAGAAGATTGAGAGGATTTCCTGTAGGTTTGTCCCCGAGGCTCTTTTCGTGAATGACAGTTGAATTAATTAGATTTAAAAAATATAATTTTATTGATGAGTGAATAGAGGGATATGATTTATGCATTAGTTTAAATATTTTTGGTTTATTTAAATTTAGCAAAAGAGGATTAAATAATTTAATAAATCAAACTATAGAAGTTGTTTATTAAATTAAAATAAAAGGAAAATGATAATTAAATAAAAGATTCTAGGATATCTTTATTTAATTAAGAAGAAATGTGATGAGGTAATTAAATAACACAAATTATTGAATCTGTGCATTTAATTTAAGATAGAATTAATAGATAAAGTATAAAATAAATAATAATGATAATAATTAAATAAAACAAAGTATTTAATTTTGTTTATTTAATTAAGAGGGAAATAATATGATAAAATAGAAGAATTAATAATGAACTTAATATAAATAAATATTTCTATTTATTTACTAAGTAGATGAATTTAAGATTAATTAATAAAATAAGTTGTATTTAATTAATTAGCTTCTCCAGACCATTTTTAGGTGTCTACAGTAATATCTATTTGGGAATTTAGAATGAGCAACCAAAATTTTCAATTAGCCAACCAAAGTCATTTTGTATTACCCTTCTCTAGTTTTAGGTTGGAAGATTGTAAATGAAAGGAAGAACATCCAAGACTTTAACATTTATGAAGAGTTAATGAACAACTATGAGCCCCTAATGGATAACTCTAAACTAATTGGGATTCATTGAAGACATAAATCAAAAAGAGTGCATGGATAACTCTAAACTAATTGGGATTTCAGAGGCACTAGAAATATCATTTAAACATAGACAAGAATTATTTGTCTATTACCTACAACAACAAACATACATAGTAATGAAGCCCAATCAAGATATCTTAGTACTTGTAGATTTTGTTTTTGTAAAATATTTATCCTTCTAGAGAGAACTATATTATAGACAAACTAACTTTCGTTGCTTTCTAGTAGGCTATCGCAGGCTCCAAGCTAAGGCTCAACATGCAAAATACGTAGTCATGATCTTATGGAGGATGACAAGTAAGTGGAGGTTGATAAGGTGATATGGATGTCTTTTATTTAAAGCGATATACACTAGGTAGATTTAGACAAAAAGGTGACACTGATGTTGTTTGATTTATCATCTTATCAACCTCCACTTACATCTCATCCTCTATAAGGTCATCACAAATTTTTATCTAACAACTGGAATCCATTTCGTTGCTTTTTAATATCACGGGCTCCAAGCTAAGGCACAACATACAAAATAGTTTGCTTTCTATGTGTATTTTGTAGACTTTTATTGCATTTATTATTCTATCTGCATGCATGACATTCTCAACCAAGATTTGTCATACCGTGGTCTCCTATCCGCATGTATGACATTCCCAATCTAGTTATGCAACCCTAGCTCACAGTGAACCCACAAAAATATGCAGTGACAACTTACACTACTCTAGCCAGAAATTTAACATATGTATACAATCACTCAATACTTCAAATGTATTCATATGTTCACCCAGTCATTTGCTTGACTTGGTAAATAACCAACACACACATGACTCCATTCCAAAAAATTATAAACATGGCTTCATACCAAAAAAGTAAATTCTACACATATCATAATATGACCACTTCAATTCGCACACAACATTAAATGACTCTGATTCAAAAGTATAATCCATAACATAAAATGACTCCATTTCAAAGGTATAACCCATAATCAACATTAAATGACTCCATTTCAAAAGTATGCAAAATTCAACTTATCTCTCCTGTTTTGAAAAATAGTGAGTAGAATGAAGTGGTTTGTATAGTAGTGTGTGTGCTGCCATGGAAGTACATGTCTTTCTGCATTCGTTGTTGATAATCTGTAAATGTTTGTTCATGGTGATCTATGTTTCTGCCTTCATTCTCTTTGTGCCGGTGGATGCAGTGAAGGCATTCAAGAAACGAGGGCATTGGGTGCAAGGGAAGGCTCTTGTTCTGAGTGCCCTCACCATTAGTGTTCTTGCCTTCGTCGATACAACCACTAATTATTCTACATCTGATCAATTCGAAGAGCTAAGTTTACTACTTCACGACCAGCTTGTAATAGATGGTGGGAGACTTAGTATCTGTGTATTCATAGGATATCTGCTACCTAGAATGGTAGGGTCTCGCTCGGAAAATGACTTGAAGCTCATTGCGGCTTTTGCAATAAGCCTTTTCGGCCAAATTCTAACTAAAGTCCACAATGTTTTTGATGACAAAAAGATCTTCAAAGGTTACATTAGGGAGAGGATGCAGGAATTTTTTTTCCATTGGTTCATTCTATCCAGTAGCATGTTCTTCGTCTCATTTATATTTCTTATTTTCACATCATGCTCCACAATTTTGGCTGGTTACACCATTCGTAGCATTCTGAGCAAGAGGATCCCCGTAATCTTGGGTGGAGATGAAATGATGGTAAGCAGAAGTGAAGACCCAGAAAACCAAAGCACTAAAGATTTGAAGACATGCTGGAATGATTTTGAAGAGGAGATATTCAAGTCATGGATTGTGGCTCATGCTTCTCAGCCTAATTATGTTATTTCCAGGTCAGTGGTGAATTCAATAGCTGCACAGGTGGTTTCTCTCTGCGTCATATTATCCATCCTTAAAACCAGATGGCTGCATGGGAATTATGACAAAAAATTTCACTATCTTACTAATGACAAACAGCTTATACTATTGTTTGAACTGTGTGCAATGTGTGGTTTCTTCCTCGTTGGATGGGCTATCATCTGCTGTAGATGGATCACCACTCTAATCTATTTTCCCAAGCTTGCAAAAGGGACATTCAGCTTTAGGAGATACTTTTGTGTGGAGGAATTTTGGACTAGCAGCATCGTTGAGGTGATTCACATCTATGACATGAAAGCATCTCCTCTTTACCAGCGGCTGAATGATACAAACAGCTTGCTCACTATGGTAGTTACTAGAATGCGCTTACACAAGCTACTTCATCTAATTTGTGCTCTTCAGATATGTGTGGTTTTCCTTAGCAAATATTCTCAGTTTCTCATTGAGTTGGTCTTTTCTAAAGTTATTGTGAGCTGGCCGCATAATAATAATAAAGAGGGTGGTAGATTCGTAGTTTCTGGTCGACATTATGAGGACTTTGCAGATATTTTGGAGCGACTCTATATGCTAGGCGAAGATCCAGCTTTTCTGTGGAATGCCAACAGAAGCTCTATTACTCAAGTACAACTTCTAATGAAGGATGGCCGTGATAAAGGTAAGGAGTGTAATATTCTCATCTCAAATTCTCATCAGTTTTCCCTTCAATTCATTGAACAAGGGTATCAGCTAATGGATAAGCTTAGAAGGGAAAAATTGCCACAAGTTACTAAGTAATTTCCAAGCCTAAACGAGCCCTCTTAGAAGATGACCGCAGTATCGTTACTTCATCTTCTCATCCAACTAGATGGCCAAAAGTCTGATCGCCTGGTCGGTGCTGTAAAAGCTTGCCGTGAAGCGTGGGATCTACTGAGCTTAGTGGATTATACCCACATAGAAGCTGACGGATTAATTGGATTCAATCTTCTTGAAAATCTCAATACAGAATCCCATCAACAAAGGATGGCTGCTGAGAAAGAATTCTGCCAACTACAAGCACTTTATGAAGTTCTTCCCATTTCAACTCAAATTAAACCTACTACTGAATATTAAACGAGCTATCCAAAGAAGCTGTGGCTGTACTCAAAAACCATATGCTATTACTACATGATGGCCAAAACGATGTCTTGACCCAGAGAAAAGCAGCTACAAATTTTGATTTACATGATTCAATGAATTTGCTGGAAATAGCACCAAAATATAGCCTCTATAAACTATGTAGAGTACTGGAAATGGAGGCTGATACGGTTGTTGATCTGGCTGCTTGGACAGAAATGTCATTGAGAAATTTTATTGCTGGCTGCCTCTCAAAACTACCTCATATACTGATCAAGTATTCTTGGTGATTGGCACAAGAGTTCGATGAAGACAATTTGTGGAAAGTAATTTATCTAGCTAGGAAGGCCAGAGGAGTCATGGAAAACATTGGATTGCAGCTAGTTTTGAGAGTCAAGCAAATTGAAGTGGAAACTGAATGGACTGTCAAGACAACTCAATTTGAATCAACCTCTGAGCAGGCACATTAGTAGTCTTGATTCTATCATCTATGTTACTTATTAAAGCACAACAGTAGATATTAAAAAAGTTGTGTTTGGTGTGTATTATATCACGTCTATCTTGTGCTTGCATCGATGTAGTTTGTAAGTTTGGTATTATTGTATAATTTGATGTGTGATCTTTAGCAGAGGAGACTGGTTAAGTAATGAAAAAGCAACTAAAGGCTTTATGGGTCTTTATATAGATGTGTGGCTGCCCCATTGTACTAGAGTAGGGCACAAGATGAAGCGGTGGTTAATGGATTTTACAATATACTCATGCTTATGTCAAGGTCACATTTTCTTGATTCTTATGTTAATTGAATAATCAATTATATTAATGTAGGATGCTCATAAAATAATTTAATCTTTTAAATCTTTAATAGTTTTGAAGGTGTATTCACAATCTTATTATTAAAACTAGGTGTTCTAAGTCTTGTAAGTTCTAATGTTGTTACAATTATTTAATATTTATAAAATGTTATAAATATTGAACCTTCATTAAAAAGACTATCACACATGAAGGGAATCTTGAGATTTAATAGTTAAAACTCTCTACCATTAGTCTTATGATCTTGAAGTAACTAAAGAGGGGGCTAAAGATTGTTGTAAGAAGTAATTGAAGAGAGGGTTAAAGATGAACAATGAGTAGCAATTTTGACCAGCTAAAAATATGTGTAAGAGGTACATATAAGAGATATTATTGTACACACATTGAGCACTGGGGAGTTACACTTATATCCCTTGGTCATAAGGGTCAAATAGTAAAATCAAGAGTTGCATTTTAATTGTGGACGAGTTACTCTTGGAGATTGTGCATGGGTCTATAATGTGCACCCTAGTTTTTTTCTATTTTTTTGAAGTTTTTTTCTAGTTTGTTTTTTATTTGAATATTGAATTGCAAGATAAATGCAATAGACAAATAAAAATTACACAACCAATATAATTATTTGCAATATAGATAATTGAAACTACTCTTTTTGAAAAGACCATGCACTAGAACTATTCCAAATTCATTACAATCATAATATTTTTTAACGTTATATGTTCAAAAAACATATTAATGACTATACAATACTCATAATGATATTTGGGACATATCTAGAAGTTGTTATTGTAAAACTGGAATATTTTGGATTTGGACCAGCAACTTGGAAATACAATAAAACATGAATTTCTCCTCAACACCTTGTTGGTTCACTCCTTTAATGATTGGTGAGTTTTTCTCTAGCTTAGGCACCTCCAAGGATCCCCAAAAATTACTCCCAAACTAGGCGCTTAGCCTCATAATCCTCACACCCCCTAGGTAGTTGTATGACCTATCAAGTGGAAGTATGACTAGCCTAAAGAAATGATTTGGGATTAAAAATAATACCTTAAAATTCTTTTAAACCCTTCTCCAATCTATTCATCATTTTCTAATATGAAACCCCTTGAAAAACCAATGAAATTTGAGCAATGAAACTCTAAATAGCTGCAAATGAAGTTTCCTTTAAACAAACCCACTAGGATTGATCTTTCACAATTGAAGTGGATGTTCCTTGCAAAGGCTTCCATCCTTACAAAGTTGCTAATATAAAACCTGTAATTTATCCTCAAGAGAAGTAGTCAAGCCCTCCACTCAAAATGAGCTTCAATTTTTTTTGTATGCTTCCCAAAACCCCATGCCCCATCTTGGGGAAATAACATACTTTATTGAATTTTAAAAATTCTCCTTATGTCTCCAACTTGGGTGTCCCATTTGATAAATAAAAAATATTTTACCTTTTTTAAAGCATTCCTTATGCCTCTTGAAAAAGTTCCCTTTTAAAAGTATTAAAATAACGTAAAGTTAAATATTTAATTTAAATTTATAATATTAACATTATTTTAAATTATATCCCTTAGGCCATAAAAAATCACCAAATCAACATTAGATACCACAACAGAGCATCTTGAAGAGAGATCAACATGAAATTACAAGGTTGGTGCCTAGGAGGTGCCTTACTAAAAATAATATCAAGACCAAACTCTCAAAAAATGCTTTGAAAGTGCCAAAAAGATACACCAAAAATCCCGAAAACATCACCAAGAGGTAGAGTCCCCTAAACCAACCATATTAGCCTATGGGAACCCAAGGAAGAGGCTAATCTTGATAAACACTGTCATAGCTTAGGAAGGGGACATTACAGTCCTCCCTCCCCAAAATTGTTTAACCCAAGCAATTGCAACTCTAGATGTTGTAAAATATACTCACTCTCCCATGTTTCATCCTTAACTAGTAGGTTCTTCTACTTAACCAAATATTATTTGATTGATCTCTTCAATAGAGTATGCTCTCTGACATCAATAATTTCCTCAAAAATCAAAACCAACTTCTCCTCCTCATCTAGTGGTGGCAATTCCAAGGAAGGAACAATATTGTGACCAAGTTCCTTTTTGAGGTGAGACACATGAAATACATTATGTACTTTACTATTGATTGATAAATTCAACTCATAAGCCACTTCTCCAATCTACTTGGAGACTCTAAAAGATCCATATAATTATAGCTTAAGCTTCTCTACTCCACTTTTCTTAAGTGTGGACTGTCTATATGGTTATAATCTCAAGTAGACCATGTCATCCACCTCAAAAATGTGCTTTGTATGATATTGATCAACATACAAATTTTGTTGATTTTGGGCCTATTGCAAATTATCCTTCAAATATTTCATTATAGCTTAACTTTCTTGTCGTGAATCCTTGGCCTTAGGTACCTTACTATCCCTAAACAAAATTTCAACCAAGCTTGAATCCTCATGCTCATACAATACCATAAACGATAACATCTTGATAGACATGTGGTAAGTGGAGTTGTAATAATACTCCCCCAAGAGAAACCATTTAACCTATGCCTTATGCTACCTTGATATGTAATTTCTCATATGCTCTTCCACCTATTTGTTCACTATTGAAACATAAATTAGGGGTAGCCCTAAGTTTAGTACTCATAACCTAGGGTGCCTTCCATCATTCCCAAGATTTCATTAGAATGCAAATCAACAAGGTGCATAGATTGACTTTCAACCTCCAAGGTGAGTCAATAAGACCTAAATCTGATCCTTTTGAGTCTTAGGAATTATTTGGAAATATTTGGAATGATTAACTTAATGATCCTATATGCCCTAATATAAAAATTGCAGGATCCTGACAAGTGGTATACAAAAAGAGTCAAGTTTCAATAGATCTAGAAGGTGTAGATGACTATACACCTACCCAAAAAAATTGGTTTGGCTATGCCTACAAGGATTGGGTCGCCCAATGGTGATTGAGTCTTTGTAAGGTGGCCTTGCTCAATTTTTGGGGTCCTTTCATACCAAAATGGGGTTTGACCAAGGCAAACCCCTATTCACCCAAAATAAACATTTTTCTCTCTTGTCTATGTGATTGCATATTTAGGTTGAAGAAGACTTTAAGACCTTTTGACGTGCAATATTTACAAAGTTGTCAAAGTTGCAAAAGTTGTCAAAGTTGCAAAAGTTTTCAAAGTTGCAAAAGTTGTCAAAATTGTCGACAAATCACATAATCTAACCCGTAGATCTGATTTCTAACTTTCTAACATTGAAACTTGGACAAATCAAAAGCTTCAGATCTGCACTATAGGCTCCTGAAAGATCGTTAAAACCTCTACACTTGAACCAATTCACCCATGGGTGAATGAGTCTCATATCACCTTTAGAAAATCACTTTTGGTGATTGGTACACATGCTTCTACCCTTCTCTGATATGCATTCTATTTTGTAGTTCTACAAATATTGAGTTTAATATTGTTGCTTCAAGTGTTAGATTGCATTTTGGTATTGATTTTCTATTTTTAGTTTTGCTCCCCAAAATTTTGTTTGGCCTTGACCCCCATCCTTCAATCATAAGGAAATATGAAGATTCCTACCTTGGGTTGATTCACCTAAAGGTTGATAATCAATTCATTGTGTGGATCTCATTTCCTAATGAAATAGGGGGAAAAAGGTCCCTTATCACATATCACAATTTTCCCCCAAACAAAAACAAAACACCCTATTTTTCTTTGTTTCATTTTGATGAACCCAACTTTTGAGTATCATATCTTGTTGATTTGATGTCCATTTTCAGCCCTAGATCTACATTTTTCATTCATTTGCATTGCATTGATTTGCATCTCATTTAGGGTTGATCACTTGCATTAGTTTACATCTTGTTTAGGGTTTAGGTTTGCATTTTGGCATTATTTAAAATCTATAAAATTGAAAAATATCATTCATTTTGCATAGTGTTTACATAACATTGCATCATCATTCATTTACATCTAAAAATTGAATCATCATTGCATCTCAAATTAGGTCTTTTTTCTTGTCATTTAGCACAATTTTGTACTTGCATTTAGACCTCATTTTATATAAATTTGAAATTGTAACTCACTATCTGAAACCAGAACCTACAAACCATAGAAATCATCTCAAAAATCTATAAATTCATTTTTAAAAACCTTTAAGTGAGACCCATTCGCCCATGGGCGAATGAGTCCCTAATCAAGGATTTTCCTCAATTCTTGAGCATTAAAATTGTTGATTCTTCCTTCTATGTTTCTATATTCAGTCTACTATTTTAGTTTCCAAAATCTCTATTTTCTGAAATTGTTCATATTAAGCATAATTAGTCAAATTCAGTACATTAGTTGAATTCAAAATTGTATGTAAAAGACATCATTTTTCAGGTTTTTACATAGCATAATTAGAAACTTATCTTGTTTTAAATCTCAAAATTGATTTTACATACTTACATTGCACTTTACATTCTAGGGTATTCCATTGCATTTTACCTCTTATCCATTTTGGGTTCACCTTGGGCTTGTGAAACTTGTATGAGCTTCACATCTTGGTATCCTATTGCCTATACTTTCATGAGATGTAGTTCAAGACTCATGTCATCTTGCGATACACCATCCACTATGGATCTTGGGTTTTCTAACTCTTTCACTCATAGTGTTGACACTAATCAACCCACCATGGATCATACCCTTAACACTTCATTTCCCATGACTTCCCTACCTACACCTAATGTGGCTGGTGTTGATACAATGATTGGTAATGTCCCTCAAGAAAACCTTAGAATAATGGATGAAACACTTGATAAGTTGCAAGACTTTTTAAGTTCTACATCCATCGTTGGTCATGCTATTCCTATGATACAAAACATAAAAGACTTAATTAAATCTAAACAAGGAATAGAAATGGTGCTTAGCCTTAATCACATCATGTAACATCACATGCGAAATAAAGAGAAGCACACTACAAATCATTCTATCAACTTCATTGAAGTTCAACCTCATAAGGGCCTAACTAAGATGTCACTTGACATTACTTTCTCACAACATGACATAATTAGAGATGCACTTGATGGTCATCTTTACATAGTTGGAATAATCAATGAAAAGCCTACTAATGGGATATTAATTGATCATGTTTGTGTAGAGAATGTGATCACTGCAGAATTCTTATTTTTGCATGAGCTTTATCAAGATACTTATGAAAAATTAAAAGCATGGATCAAAATGCATAATGGTTTTTCTTGCCCTGCGATAGGTTCGATAATTCTTCCTTTAAAAGTTGGACTGAAGCAATTAAGTGTCTCATTTTCCATCATCCCATTGATGGACCAATTTCATGTGAAGTTAGGCTACCCATGGCTTCGCTCCACGAATGGCATCCCGTCGGTTGTGCATAAATGCTTAAAATTTCCATTTGGCAATGACATATTTACTGTTCATCATAGTGGCTTTAATCCTATGTCTTCTCATAGGAATTTCTCATTGGATTAAATATTTTGGCCCGAACCTATGGAACCTATTAGGCCTCATGAGGACTTCTTTTTCAAATCCTATCAAAATTTTAAGGCAAAGCACATAACAAAATTATCCCTTAGCAATATGCCCTAGCCCATGATTTAGCCTCCTATCCTTGATGAAACCATGATTGAACCAAAATCCCTTCCAAGTAACCAAGACCAAAACATAGAAAATCTTCCACCCATTTCCTATAAGAGTCCAGGAGATAACCAAATAAGTTACATTGTGCTTCCTAAAATCAAACAAGTTTATAAAGATAAAGAGAAAGTGGTTGAACAACCTCCCATGGTTCCTTTTGTTCCTCCCTTAAGGGAAGAAAATAAACCTATGTTTGATAAACCTACACCTACACAATCACAACTTGAAAATCGAATGAAAAGAAACCAAAATGCTATAGAGTGTAGGCGTAGAAACTGTGTTATTGCTTTATTGTTGCAAGCAAAAGAAGAAAAAAATATAGAAAATTAAAATCCAAACTTACCTCAAGCAATGCATGATGATGCTCCTCCTTCACTAAAACAAGAAAATCCTAAATCTTGAACACAAGAACAAGAACCTTCCATAGATATTATCATTAGACCTTCTGTTGTGATTAACTTGGATGATGATAATGTAATTGCAAAGATCAATGAACAAGTGCATAATGAGTTGAATTCATTATTTTCCTCTTATGTGAGCTTAAATGATAACAATCGTGATGATCCTCCTACAAAGAGTGATTTACCACATGTTGAAATTGGTGATTGTCCTAGTTTGGCACTTGATGTTTTTTGTTTGTCTAGTTGGCTGCCTTCTGCATATGACAAACAAGATTGGGATTCAAATGTCCTACTATAGGTTGACTTGCATGTTCCTTACCAATATTTGTCTTTGTTTTCTTTTTCATGTTCTTTTTATGATTACATGTGTGTAATAAGATCCCCTGTATCTTTTTGTTTGACATGTCTTCATGTTCATTCCTCTATTTGTCCTTCATTTTTCTATATGTCATAAACATTATTCTTTTATTTTTTCTTGTGTTTTCCTTTTGGGGATGACGTAAGACATCGAGACATTTAGGTCTCTTCCATGTTGAACCAAAAGGATTTTCTTTATTTTGACTCTCTATGTGTCATTCTTCAAGTTTCATGATTTATTTGGGGAATGATGGCATTTTTGAGCTATATAATATCATTGTAGCAAAGACATATGTTGACCTTGAATCCATGGATCCCTTATGTGTGATTTTGAGATTTCATTTTTGGGGCAACTCTTTTCTTTTTCATGACGAAGCTTCATTTGGAAACATATGACTTGGCATAAGGAATTCCAAATAAGCTCTCATGTCTTCTTTATTATTAGCATTTATCATTTTCTACTTAAAATTAATTGCTCATAGCATGGTGTTAAGCAATTTCTTTGAAGTGGGGTCATACATTGGAATTATCATTCTTCGAGATCTTTCAACTATTCCTTATGCTTCATTGTGCACTCTTCTTACTTCTTGCAATGTATCTTCTTCTTAGTAGTTTCATCAAGTTTGATGTCCTCCAAGAGTGTGACCTTTCTTGGCGTACTGTTACACCCCAATTGTGTAATTACTATTTACTATTACTATGTAGGGTAAAATGTGAATGTAATGTGAATTTTGAAGATGAATAAATTGTGCTTGCACTTTATTATCAAAATAATTATGCATAAATGCTATCTCATTTAAATGATATGTGAAGAAATGCATGTATGTGAAATGGAAGGTTATTGAATTAATATTCTAACTATTAGATGTATTATTTGTAATGCATATTTTTTTGAATAGCTAACTACCTTGGGCATATGTTAGTGGATGTAGGTACATGTTCAATTCCTCTAGGTAGAGGGGAAGTATCACTTAGGAGAAGATCTTGGTCAGGTAACTAGTAACGTAACCTATTTGAGCTTATACACACAGTCAAAGTAGATTGGTTGAGTCTAGTCATGTTGAGTTGGGAAGGGGCAAGTCATCCTTAGCGTAATGTTTTTGCATTAGTAAGGCTCTTGATTACTAGTGAATGCATGTTTGGATGATGTTTTCTTGAAGCTTATGATTCCTCCCTTGAATAATACTATGCTTTTCTAGATCATGTTGCTAAATAATATATATATAATGTATTATTATTATGAGAATGTTAACTTGTTTGTATTCATTTATATATCGAATGTACATATATACACTTAATACATATATAGGACAACATATTGTATGACACCAATATATATATATATATATATACTTTGATAAAACATACATACATATAGGTGTCTATATACATAATACCCTAGTATCATATGAGTTGGAATGTGATACTAAGGTAATAGTATATGTATATGTATACACATACATATATAATTACCAACGTATATGTTAGAATGGATTACATACGCATTTATCTTATGAATATATATATTTGAGGATATATATATATATAGTGGTCAATATAAACCAAGGGATGGATTGTGTGAGTATTTATTTATATTATAAATGATACTATATATATGAAAATTTCTTTAAATATTGTTATAGGCACTTAGACTATGTTAGAGCCATGAATGCACACATAAAAGCGCTATTATAGTCTTCATATTTCTTTGCAATTTAAATAAGCACATCAGGCAAGTGTTAAATACATCGCATGTATGAGAACATTTGGTGCAACACTTAGCATGAGGTCTTGAAACATGTAAATCACTTATAAAGTGATACCAAACATCATGTGTTGAGTCCAATAACATATAGAGAGTAGGCAAGAGTAATAAGTTTTTTGTGCATAGATATAGGAAGCTTTGAGGCCTATCCTTTACAAGCTTTGAAGTTGATTATCATAAACAACTTAGAGGCCAATTTAGTAAACTAAATCAAGGCTGAAGTATGATATAAATGTGACTATATTCTTAAGCCACGTATCACTTTTGCTGCCCACAAATGAAGAGTTTGTAATATGCAAAATAATGAGCAACCATTAAGTCTGTGTATAGTGAAAGACTAAGTCGAATCCTTTTAAGGAAACACCATGGACTTAGTAAACTCAAAATGCCATATCATTGTGCATATGTCAACATTTGTAAAAGGTGTGTAAGGTAATGAATAGTAGGTCGACGATTTTGTCAAACTAATTGATTATGTGAATTAACTCATACCAAGACTTAGTCAATGCAATCTTGGTGTTGTATATTTGATATTGACTATTTCAGATATGATGAAAACAATTCTAACTCTATAGGAGGATATTAATGCTTTGGTGCCACCTTTGGAAACCTATTTGTTGTATATGTCCTTTGTTTGAGTAATTCGATTTGAATAAGTCTTTTATTGTTGTCAATCAACAAGGTCAATTTGTTGCTATAATTAGCCGAGTAAGTTCTTATATTTGTGCCACCTTTTTTCTATGTTGAGTGAGTAGGATGTGCATGGTAATTATTGTCAGAACTCATGCCTAAACTATAGGTTGAGTGGTCTCCAAAATATTGTATAAATACTAGAGAAAACTCACTTGTTTGGGATGCATTCCTTGAGAAATTTTATGCATTCTATTTGCATTCATTTCTACATCATTCTACTTAATATAGTGAGTGAGAGCTTTAAGCATTAGAGAGAGTTTACTACTATTTTGAGAGAAGTATTTTTCCAACTTGAGAGTTAGAGGTTATTGTGACTTTGTTGGAGGGATCGAAACCAAGTTAGTTGTTGTTCTAGGAGAGCTGTGTTGCAGCGAGTCAATTGGAAAGCATATTACATGCATGAGAATAATCTTCTTTTAATTTTCTTAGCTTTTGAAAGACTATTTTATGTTTGCTTTGACTAGTCTATTGTGAATATATGCATTTAGAGAAAAGTATTGTTTACTTTGAAAGAAAGTATGTTACACCTCAATTTTATAATCACTATTTACTATTACTATGTAGGGTAAAATGTGAATGTAATGTGAATTTCGAAGATGAATAAATAGTTCTTTGACTTTGTTATCAAGAGAATTATGCATAAATGCTATCTCATTTAAATGATATGTGAAGAAATGCATGTATGTGAAATGGAAGGTTATTGAATTAATATTCTAACTCTAAGATGTATTATGTGTAATACATATTTTTTTGATTAGCTAACTACCTTGGGCATATGCTAGTGGATACAGGTACATGTTCAATTCCTCCAAGCAGAGGGGAAGTATCACTCAGGAGAAGATCTTGGTTGGGTAACTAGTAATGTAACCTATCTAAGCTTATACACACACTCATAGTAGATTGGTTGAGTCTAGTCATTGAGTTGGGAAGTGGTAAGTTGTCCTTAGCGTAATGTGTCTACATTAGTAAGGGTCTTGATTACTAGTGAATACATGAGCTTGGGTGATGTTTGTTTGAATCTTATGAGTACTCTCTTATAATACTATGCTTGTCTATCATGTTGCTAAATAACATATATAATGTATTATTATTATGAGAATGTTAACTTGTTTGTATTTGTTTATATATCGAATGTACATATATACACTTAATACATTTATAGGACAACATACTGTATGAAGCTAATATATATATATATTTATACTTTGATAAAAACATACATAATATTATAAATGATACTATATATATAAAGTGCTTTAAATACTATTATAAGCGCTTAGACTATGTAAGAGTGCATGAATGCATACATATAAGCACTATTATAGTCTTCATATTGCTTTGCAATTTAAATAAGCATATGAATCAAGTGTTAAATACATGGAATATATGAGAACATTGGCTACAATGCCTAGCATGAGGTCTTGAAATGTGTAAATCACTTATAAAGTAATATCCAAGCATCATGTGTTGAGTCCAATAACATATAGAGAGTAGGCAAGAGTAATAAGTCTGTTGCACATAGATATAGGAAGCTTTGAGAATTGTAGTACCCCTCCATTTATGCTTATGTTTCCGTTTACATGTTTTCATACTGTTAGATTTTGGTACCTTGGTTTGGATATTTTGATCGCTAATTTTGAGCGACAATGGATTCACTTTGTGACATGATGATACATTGTATTGCGATATTGATATCTGATATGCTTTGTCATAGCGTAGATGTTTTCTTTTCGATGTCATTGCTATGAATATGTTTATAATGGACTAACTGTTATTTAATTCATCAATCTGATGTGACGTGTATTGGTGTGGAGAGCGGAATTGCATCACTCGCTTGCGAGTGCCCTGTGATGTCCGTGATTTTCTCCGCGTGGTGTGCCTGTATTATGGATTATATGTATATGCATGTTATTTGTTTGGTTGCAGGATTGCAGGTACATGACACCAACTCCACCTGGTTACTCAGGTCTGAGCGTGTGAAGACTCAACGGAAATGTTGATTGGGAGGTAGTAGCATGGTTCATCCTAGTCTAGTCTTTAACCCGGTCACAGTACATTGTCAGTTTTAGTTCGGAGTCATAGATGGTCTTGTTTGTTCCTGTTTGGATTAATTGCTTCAAAGGTAAATTTTGTCAATTTTAATGATAGTCTAATATTCTTTAATTTACTATTATTTAAATTAATTTTTAAATGTTAAATAAATTAGTTTTACATGTTATTTAATAAATTAATTAGTTTCTTTGGTTAAATAATTTGATCTTAGAGATTAAATTTATTTAATTAAATTGAAATTGTTTTAGATTGTGTGTGAATAGATTTAATTTTAAATTATTTAGTATTATTGTGGAAATGGCATTTTGAATTGTTAAATAAAATTGTATTGTTTGAAAATTGAAATTTAAAAATTTTAAATAAATTAAATGAATGCAAATCTTGAAAGGAAAGATTGCCGAGAAGTTGTTGAAAGATATTTCCTTCTTCTTGACATGTGTGCCAGTTTAATTATTGCTTTTGGTTGAGGAAATTCTCGGAGGATATCTGGGATCTGGGAAATACATAAGGGTTATCATTTTTCTTCACGAAAATGAAAGAATAGCTTGCTGTTTAAAAAATATATTTTTTTTAGAATTTGTCATTTCCTCTGTTTCGTTGTATATTTGTGGAAGATCCCTTTGGTTGGAAGTTCTTGGTGGATGTTTTTAGCTTCCTTTGGATTTGTTGTTTTGGAGAAGCTTTGGGGATTGCACACTATAGGCAGAAGATTCTCTCCAACAACTAAGATCTTCAAAACATAGGAAACAGGTATTTCCCTTGTGATTTTAGTTTGTTTCCTTTTGAAAAGAAATTGTTTGTTTAAAACCCATCTTCTTGGAAAATTGTTTGTAGAAAATCTTTCTATTGATTTTTGATATTTTTCTGCAAGAATTTTCAAGAAAGTAAGGTTTTATAAAATTTATAGAACAACCTCAAGAACATTGTTAAACAAGAAGAAATGATTCAAAACAAGTTTAAAAGAAACCTCTGTGACATTTGTAGAAAGGAAATTGGAGATTTAATTTTGAGTGAAATGTTTATTGATGTTAAATCGAAATCCCAAAAAAATAAATTCAGAATTTCTGTGTTATTTGATCATATTTGTTTGAAGAAAAATTTTATTTACAAATGCTCTTTTTTGAGCAATTAGTTTTGTTTTATAAGAATGTTTAATATATATTTATAGTGTTGTATAAATTATGCAGTCTGTGCATGAGTATATATTTCAAAGGAAACTTAATTTTAATAGGGAATTATTAATTAAAATCATCGTATGGGCGAAACAGGGTTTTGAATATTTACTATTTGTTTTTTTTTTTAAGTTTAAATTCTGTATAGTTCTTTTTAATGGGGAATTTTTGAAAAATACGAATCCAAAATTTAAATTTGGATTAAATATATATAGGGCTAGGGTTATCCCCAACCTCGCCACTCCCACTGTGGGGCGCGGCCGCTGTGAGGCAGTGCCCACCATAGCTCTGTGGGGAGCAGCTGCCATAAGGCAGTGCCCTCCATAGATTTGTGGAGGAGATGTTGTCCCACAGGCAGCGTGCCCTCCACAGTGGAGACTGCCACGGCCTGTGGTACTTCGTTTCCTTAAAATTTCATTTCTTTTGTTTTAAATAGAGATTCATATGGTTTAAAACTTAGTTTCGATTTAGTTAAAACAATATCAAATTCGTATGGTTAGATTTAATTTTGATTTAGTAATAAATAAATATATATATAATATATAGTATATGTGTTATATATATTATATATTATTAATAATATATAGTATATGTAATATATATATATAACTAGGAGTTGAGGAAATAAAATAGTTAAGTGAATAAAAAGGATATTATATTGCTTTGTTCTAATAGGGAGTTGTATTTTATTATGATTTTGGAAATTGGAATTAAATGATGTAATTTCCTTTATTGATTTAGAAAAGAATTACAATTAAGTTGCTATAATTCCTTGTTAATTCTTTTGTATGATTGGATTTAGTAAATTCAAATAGTAGATGTTTAATTTTCTTGATTTTCTTTAAAATTGTGTTTCGTTAGTGGGTAAATTGGGAATGTCGTAGATGTACAAGTCTTCCAAACAAATTGTTAAATGTGGGAATTGTGATTGTTTAAGTTGAATTATTTTGTGTTGGCTAAGGTTGTGTACATGGTATTAACATGGTGTTTAGATACCTGATTTGTGAACATAGTCATTGATGTTTGTTATGAAAAGTGCAAAATTGTATGTTGTATGTTTGTACATCTTGTTGCCTTAGTCAGGAAAAACTTAGAATTCCTTTGTTATGTTTAGGGGAGTGGCTCTGTGTGAGGGCCGGCACACAAAGTGGTGTCAGGGTAACTTACAAAGAGTTAGTAAGTTAGTGATAACTAAATAACACAGTAGTTAGAATTAAAATCCTTAATAAGATGATTATGCCTCACTTATGGACTCTTGAGCTAGTTCAGTCTTGAGTATAAGATGAGAAGGCCTAAAATGGAAAATTGATATCTTGTTACCTTAAAAGATATTCGATTCCACAATAGTTTGCAAATGGGGCCGGGTTTCGTAAGAGGTTACCAGGGTAACCCAAGTTGGGGGTCGGAACCTAGGAAGAAACACCAGGGTAACCTTTGCAACATTGTGATGACACTCCACCTAAAATAACAGTCTACCTTGTGTACTTAGTACATTTGATTGTCTTAAATCTAGAAGCAATGTAACCATCAGTTAGTTATGGGGTCACCTTAGAATAGTGGTTTACACTTTCTAAGAGGAAGGAAAATTTAGCATTTTCCCATTCCTCAAATCAAATGGGTTCGGCCGAACCCTATGGTTCAACCGAACCAATTAAATGGTTCGGTTGAACCATAGGGTTCGACCGAACCAAAACTCAACGCCCCATTAAAAAATCATATTAAAGTGGGTTCGGCCAAACCTTGGTTCGGCCGAACCCCTTCAATATGACTAAAACAAAAAAAAGCTTTCATTTTCACACTTTTACTGTGTTTTTACCAGTCACTATCTCCCTGGTGCGTGTGGCGAACAAAATCCGTGACGGCGACCCAACAAAGTTTCTCTCACTGATGAAAGCAAAATTCGGTTCCTCTCTTCAAAGTTCATCATTCCAATTCACATATCGACCACTATTGAGCATGAGGTATTTAAAATTCAATTTTTTTAGAGTTCAAAATGCATGTATTTGTTTAATTTCGAAACCCTATATGTAATTTTTTTAAAATTTGTTGAATTCAAATTGCACTTGTTTGAAAGTTTTTAAAGCATTTTCAATATAGTATTTTGCTTCCCCGTTTTGCATAATCCAAGGGTTTGAATAAGGAAAAATGAGTTTCCTCCCAAAGTTAGTGCAAAAAAACATTATAATGGCTCTCAACATAGTCTAAAAAATGGAGATAAATAAATTCCTAAAGACTAGAAGTGTAGGGGTCAAGGTCACAAAATAATTTTAAAACTACAAATTTAGGGTCAAACTTGTAGATGAAAATGTAAATTTCATACATGTAGGAGTGAACCATGAAAGTCATAGCTTGGTTTGTTAAGGTGTCATAATATTAAATCTTATAAAAAATCAAGAATCATATCATTGATTATGTACATTACAATAAAATATCTCCATATAACAAATGAAGCTAAAAACCCTAACCTTCTTTGTGAATTCTATAGTGTGCTTGCTACATGAGTAATTTTTTTTATGAAAACCATGTTTAGGAATGAAAATATCCAATCCCTTATGCTTCTAAACTAAAGTTTGCAATGCTTATGGTTCTTTTGGCCTTATAGATTCTTGAATCATTTTATAATATAAAACCTACATATAACCTACTTTGGCTCTAATAATTGTAAACCCTTTAGGAATTCTAAATTGTTGCATCTTGTCTTGATTTTCCCACCATTGTTATTCCTTTTGAATTTTTTACAAATTAGGCAAAGAATCCTTGCACTTATATAGAGGATCCTTATGTATGTTCTTAAAATTATTTAAGGTTAAATGACTTAATCTAAAATAAAGGCTTATCAGGATCTCTTGCAATTGTAACCTCTTTACTAGTGTTCAAACATATTTGATACCTTGATGGCATGACATAGATGATGTAACTTGATATTGCTTTATCCATGGATACCCAAGTAAAATATGAGATACATCTAAAGAAGAAAGAATATGACATAGAATAAGAACTTCCCTCATCTTTTAGACCAAAACATTAAGGTAAAATAATGTATCCTATAGTTTCAATCAACATATCATTAGTCAATTTTAAATAAACCCTCAAATATGCATATGCTTGTTGATAAAATGATGATAAAACAAAAATTATTCAATGCATACATTTTATTGGTGAGTA
The DNA here is from genome assembly GCA_007258455.2 of Sequoia sempervirens. Lineage (NCBI taxonomy): Eukaryota > Viridiplantae > Streptophyta > Pinopsida > Cupressales > Cupressaceae > Sequoia > Sequoia sempervirens. The sequence goes on from VDFB02038718.1 coordinate 20,492, forward strand.
AGATCAATAAACACACCCTTACATGGTTCATGATCCACACAAAACCAAATGACCATTATAATTATTTGGTAATATCTCACAATGTGAAAAAGGTGTCAAAAAAATTAGCATACCTAAATCGTAAATTGACTTGTCATAAAGTGGGTGGGTAGCTTAGTGGTGGAGATTTGCATCCTAACTAGTTCATGGAAATTTCAACATGAGGAGAATTAATAGTAAAATAATAATATCTTTTGACAACATAGGCATCCAAGTACTCATTCCAAGATTGTTGAAGATACAACATTAATACATTAGGATTTCAATTAAATATCACACTTTCCTATAAAAAAATCCCAATTGATCTATCTTTTGGTAGTGCATTTAGTTTGATATATTTTTCTTCCCCATACTTACAAGATTCCTTTATTATCGAAGCTTATTTACTCTAGTATGTTATCCTTGGTTCTCATATGAACTATATATATATAATTCAATCAAGATCCTCTTATCATTACAAATTTAAACTTAGCTTATTTTTTCTCCCAATTTCTTCTTAATGAACATATGGTCTTTCTTCCTCTATTAGCCTACTCATGCACCATCACCAACCATGAATGAATCTCCATGAAGCTAAATACCCATTTGTACTTGGTTGGTGTAAGTTGGGATTAGTGTTCCATTCACTTAAAATCTTATCTTTAATGTTGCTTTTTTCTAAATTCTTTCTAAAGGGCATAAATTACAGTCTAGAGCTTTGATTTTAATATTTTCTTAAAATTAAAAATATTAATGAGCTTGATGCATTAAGCTAAAAAATATCAATTTGGACACCATTAAAACCCTCGAGAGACTCTCGCAAAGTGAAAATGAGCTCCAAAATTTTATAGTGTGATATGTGAGAAAAAATGAAAAGGTAAGCAATGGGCTCAAGATATTATTATAATAAAATTAAATAAGGAGATCGTGATGATTATTGTACTAGGAGTTACATTGGGAAGAGTGGAGCATCTTTTCATAATAGATGAGACTTATTGTAGTTGACATCTTCATCATAAAGCACTAGTATTGGGAGTGGTTACTATCAAGGTTATGGGATTTAAGGTCCTATATCATTAGTTCGTTTATATTTTGTGTACATGTTCCAATGCATAGTGGGGCATGGGTTCTTTTCTTGTGGACCATGATTTTTTTCCACTCATTACATAAATTAATTGATCATTTCTTGTTTCCCTTGCTCTATATATAATTTAATGTATGACATAAGGTTTAAATAGTGTTATGTAGAAATAGCCAAAACATTAGACTAAAGAAGATTGAGTGGATTGGATTGTTATAATCTTGTTATGAATATTAATAAAAGTTTCATATCTCTTTAGTAGTGGGATTTTTTGAAAGGGTTTCTCCATATAATTCTAGTGTTCATGAGGTTTGAATATTTATTTATTTTCTCCACTATTTCATTAATATTATTTGGTATATTGTATGTTTGATTAGACTTAAAGTGCCTCACCATTAGTTGATACTCCTACTATATATATTTACCTTGTTTGCAATAGTTTAGTCCATGTCAATAGTTGATTTGCACCCTTAATAACTTGGTGGGAATATCAAGTATTTTTTATTAAATATAATCAATAATCATTGTAAAAGAAATTTTAAATCAAATATTAGTCTAGAATGATTATTTGAGTGCTAGATAAACCATTTAAATTTAACCTTCATAATATTACTCTAAATATGTAGTTTTACCAACAAAAGGAATGATATTTATGTCTATTACATGACAATTACAAAATCATGACTATAATTCTTTAAATTATACTCATAATCTAATTTAATACTCATAAGATATTAAATCATTGTTTTTCTCAAGAGACGTGTAATTAAATATCAAGAATATTCTTTAGTTTATTAGTCCACAAAATAATTTTAATATAGTCCATAACATTCAATTTTAAAATTCATAGAGTTGTTGGGATATTATCATATCACTAGCTATGGAAAAATTTAGGAAAGGGTGGGCTATTACACTGCCCCCTATATTTGTGTGTTTTAGAGAAAATTAGCATGGAAGGTTTGCATTTCTCACAAATAAGAAAAAATCCTGAGAATAATGTACAATATTCTACTATATGTTTTCATATTGTTGAGTTATGCCTTGCAAATTAAATGTGTATCTTTTCCTCTACAACAGTCCCTTTATACATAGAACTATGGATTAATGGTTTTATTATATTATGATTGAATTATGCCTCATGTTGGAAATTCCTCTATCTCTTCTTTGCTAAAATACTTTGGAACTAATAGGATTCAATTGTGTTTTATGACATAGGTCTATATTACCACAATGATGTATGTATAGGTGTACATTTTAACTTGGTTAGCTTTCCTAGCAAGTTCTTCATTACAACAATCACTCCACCTTGTCACTCAATCAAGCCCACTAGAACATATATTGGAATTTAACCTCTTTCATACTAAAAGAAAAAGTAATCATTAATTATATTTAATTTACCATATAATTTGATCTAAGTAATGCATTTTATAAGATCTAATTGGTGTATTTACAAAAACTATTTTGTGTTTTGGGCATAGGTGGTCCTAGAAAATATGCATAAATAATAAGATAGACTATGGATTATCTTTTAAATATTGTTCACGGTTTTTCATGTCATATTTTTATAGGAGGTCCTCATAATTGGTATTCTTGTATGGTATTAGAGCCAAGCTAGGTGCATTTGACACCTATGTTGTGGCTCAAGGGAGTTGTTGGAGAAATGATACACACCTAAGCCATAAAAAGACTCATCACAATGTGAGCCATTAGCTCAATAGTAGAGCATCCTAACACCAAATGGGAGTCCTAAATTTTTTTTATTCAGGGAATTAGCAGCACTGGCCAGGAGCTATGAACCCGAGAAATACAAGCCATTCAACAATACGCCCCAATGGGGTTTGAACCTTAATTGGCAGAACAACAATGCACCTTTAAACCAGCCTGCAGCCATCTAGGCATGGGGAGTCCCTAAATTTGGTGAAGTACTAGTTGAGTCATAGAAATTTATATAAAAGTCAATCACTAGTACATAAGAAGAAGAATAAGTACCCTTATAATTTTTATTAATACCAACAAATTATCATTCCTCACATACATGGGTGAATCAATGATTTCAAGCTCGTCAACATGTATATGTACCTCAATCTCATGACCCTCATATAAAACCATTTTATTAGATTTATTTAGTGTAAAATATTTAAATTTTCATTAGGAGGAACAATTGGAAACGATTGACCCCAATATTAAACCCCTCAACCTAATTTTTTTTTTTATCAATCAAATCCTTAATCAATTATTCCTTAATCCCATAAAATGTTGAGTATAATTACAATTAACTCTACAATTTAATAACACAATTCTTTCTCATTATATCTTTTGGGAATAACTTTAAGATTTATCTAATGGCCTAATAGGAGGAAGTGTAATCAATATAAGCACTAAGTAAATTTTGAAGCATTTATAAAAGGAAAAGTTGGAGCTTTAGAGTCATAATTATATTAGAAACATTTTGTAATGTATAGTTTGTACAATGGTCATTTCCTTTATTTTTTTACTATCCTTTTGGAAATAGATTTTCTTTCAAATTTACAAAGAATTAGGATGATGTAGATGAAGCATTGAAGATCCATAATTAAGTGTGGTAGCCTCAACAACTTTGGTTCTTAACATTCATCTCCTTGCACATTAAATATTCAGAATGTATATACTTTGCAGGTCTTGTTCAAGTCAAAAAATCCTAAAATAATAAACTTCAATCTAACATTCCCCAATATTTTGCATTGGCCAATTTCAATATTAAAAATGAGCCAAATGGAAGGAATAATGCCTATTAAATTTCATACAGGAAGAACTTAATAATAACTTATCATCACATACAAAATCCAGCATACTTAGCCACCCTAAAGAACCTTGAATGTGTCATGGATCTCCTTTAACATTGTGCATCTCAAATCTAGGATCCAAAAATCCAACAAAAATGGATGTAATAAAATTTTAATAGAAATTAGTTGTGTTTGAGTTGCTGCTAATGTATATCTTTTTTGTTCCATTAGGTAAGGAATCAACATTACTTTTCATCTCCAACAAGCCTTTAAAACATTAATGTCAAGGGTAGATAGAGGCACACTAGGATTAAGGACATGAATAAAGTGGCAAGATGAGAAATCGAAAGTGGTGTATAAATTTGTCATGACATAATAAATGAGTGTGGGGTGACAAAGACTTGCGTAGGAATATCATAGTGAGGGGAACATGGGAAGTGTAAACAAAACTAATGAGAACTAATGTGGAGACAAGAGAACTGTGTGCATCATAATAAGTAAGCATGAGATGAGATCTAGGAAAAAGGAGGATAAATTTGGGGAGATTTGGTGGAAGGAGAAATGTTCATAAGATGAATGAGGAGTAAAACAATATAAGGAGAATACATGAAGGAAGAAGCTTGCAGGATGGAGGAAAATGGCTTTTATCCTCAAAGGGATTGTTAATTATCCTTTTACCTATTTAACTTTAAAGTACTTTCTTTTCCCACATGGCTTATTAATCAACATAGTATATGAAGGAGATCAATCATTGTACTAGGATTAATATTACTAGCCAAATTTGCAAGATCCAAAGAAAGGTTGTGTGCATCGAAGCTATATCTTGATTACCATTTTCTCAACAAGGGCCTCATGGTCAAATGATTCTTCTCCATTATGATAAATTTAGTATCATGCATATTCCCAATCATACCAATTTTAGCTTGATTCACAACCATGGTGGGATTGAACTATGACTTCTTATAGTTAGGAAAAGAGGATGATTTTGGTATTAGAAGGAAATAAGGATCGAACAATGTTTAGATTTGATTAAGAGAATTAGACAATGAGAAACTTAAATCTAGAAAACTAAATGAATTCAAGAAATGGCATATTTCTTGGGTATCAAAGAATGATTTACATAATAAAAAGTTGAAAATCTACAAGTAGAAATACCAAGTTACAAAAACAAGAATAATCATTATGGTAATAGAAAGAGAAAATGCTTCCTCTTAAAAAACATAGTGTTGAGGAGCACATAATATAATAAACATGATTCAAGTACCAAAACATTAAGTATGATGATTGGGATGAGAGGATCAACTTAGGGAGGATTATTATAACATCATTAGTTGGAACTTTTTAATTTCATCTCTTTGTATTCCATGTTGTTTTTAATATTTTTAATTAGAGTGCAGATGATGTTAATATACATTTAATGATGCATTTTTCAAATTTATTTAGTAAAAGGTCTCATTTTTTGTACATCTTCTAGTAATTGTATAAAATTTGGAATATTTTGGTTAATACATCTTATTGCAAAACCATTCATTGAAAATTTTTGAAGCCCACAACCGAATGGTTTGTGATGACCTCTTGCCTTCAAAAATTTCTATTATGCTCATCAATTTCAAACCATTTTGGGGTTCTTGAATGTTTTTAAATTTTAACAAACTCATTACAAAAAGAAGGATTTTGAATTTCTTTTTCTTTTTCACATTTAGGTTCTCTCTTCTTATGTAATTTGGAGACACATTGAATTTCATTGGTTCATGTGAGATATTTATAACAAGTATGCAATAAAGTCAAAATTTATTAGATTTTATTCAAGTAATATGACACATTTATTTTGCTTTCCAATCTATAATTTTTTGATGTTCTCAAGGCTATATAATTGAAGTTCATTTATGTTAACAACTATTAGATTAAATATTTTTATCCCCAATTATTTTCAAATGATTTTATACTTTAATCTTTGTATTCTTATTCTTTCTTTCATCGTTTCATTTAAAATTTGAACCATTTAAGGATGTTATGTTATAGATTATGGTTGTCTTCCAATTCTTTTTAAATCAAGTTAATAGTATGAAAATATTATTGATGAGTAGATGAATTAAATTAAAAGTT
>VDFB02038721.1:0-25046 GCA_007258455.2 Sequoia sempervirens
ATATCTAATCCAAGAAACTTATAATAGGGAGAAAAGGCATTATCCCTCACTTAAATTAGTAGTAGCTTGTTTATCAAAATAAAAATTCTACCTCTCCCTTTACAGTGATTAGAAACAAAGAAGGTATAATCAAGATAAATTAATTTCTAGACACATTCCAAGGAGAAACCAATAGACTTAACTTCTTGTAAAAACAAAACATATAAATCCTTAATTGTATTACAAAAATGTCTAATATAAAATATCCTCTTATAATCCACCGCCTCTCACATTCCAACCAACCACTTTTATTAAAACCATCAAACAAAATAAAATTAATAAATGGAAGGACCCCCCCTTTCTTCTAAATATTTTTTTAAAACTAGGGTGAAGTTTAAACTCCCTTTTGGGACCATCATTAATACAAACAATGGTTGAGTACTTATTGTGAATCTCATCATCACAAATAATTGATTTGACTCTTCCTTGCCTAAGTCATCAATAACTTGCTTGGGCATTTTAGAAGGTTGCCTAGAAACTTTATCAAGCATCTTAGAAGCATACAAAAAATAATATTATGAACAATTTTCTTATTTATACTAGGAAAATCCTCATATATCTTAGTGGAGAAATTAATAATTTTGTGCAACAGTTATAGAATGCAATGAGAATTCTTCAAGAGAAATACATTCATCAATTTTAAGAATTTTATCAAAAATTGTATGATCTATAAAAATATCAATAACATCATCTACTGCAATACTACTCTAATCCTTATTAAAGGAGATAGTAGAAATCAAATCACAAAGCTCTAGGGAAAGAATCAAGTTAGAAGTAAGTATAAATGATTCATCAAAATAATCTTAGGAATTAATATGATAAGGAAAGTTGCAATCATGATGGAATGTAGGAGTATTATAAAAAAGTGGGATTTTGTAGAAGAAATCGTAGACACATCTACAAAACACTAAAAAGAGGACTTAGGTGGCCAAGTAGGTCAATAACCTAAACCAATCTAGTAGAAAGGCAAGGTGTAGGTTCTATAGAACTTTAATTCATTTTTTTGATGCACCCAAGACCATGTTCCTTATATCCATGTTTAGAAATAATTTTGAAGCCTAGGCCATAATGATTTTCAAGTTAAGTAAAAGAAGGATCGTTATCACTAGTGTGGTCAAAATGTGTATTATAGTCAAGTGTTTGAGAAGTAGAAGATAGATTGGTAGAAAGTGTTTTGTTTGGTTTACCAAATGATTGTGCATGTATATCCAATTTATGAATGTCAAAGTAAATGGGATAAACCTTATATTCACCTTCATAAGTTCTAAATTCTAAGGAGCCTCATTCATCACTAGGACATGCATTAGAAGAAGAAATATCATTAGTAGATATAGAATCAATAGCAAGAGTTATTAGTGGTGTATCATTATTAACCAAAAAATATGTGGTTGTATGAAATGTATGAGAAGAATTTATATGGAGTAGAAAAAATAGTGTTGATAATTTGACAATGATGAAAGGAATCATTATTTTCTTTGATCATGAAACTATTGCCACCATAGTGAGCATTATATATTAATGTAGAGTAGACTGAATGGCCCCCATTACTTGAACCCATGGTCTACCAAGAAGGAGATTATAATAACTATTATCTAGCATAAAATGAATTAACATAGGAAGAGTAGCAAGGCCTAAAAATATAGGTATTGTAATGGTACCTAAAAGAACTCATTTAATGTCATCAAAACCTTTAATGATAACCTTTGAAGGGATGACTTGTTAAAAGTATCAAAATAGATATGTTTTAGGAATTCAATAATATAAATATTAAAACCATAACCACTAGTGATTAATGTGCACTTATTACTAAAGAGGGTGATTTTGGTGTTGAACTTTATAAAAATGGATTCCAAAAGGGAGAAAAGTAATCCCTATCATGTCATTGTAAATACAATCGTTAAAGAAAAAAATTTAGTTGGTATTGCAAAATATTGAATGGGGATCTTCTATAAATATTTTTGAGGCCTCTCATGATAAGAAACTAAAGTTTGAATCAAATCCCAAAGTGAATTCTTAGCTTGTGTAACTGAAGATATTCTATAAGGTCATACTTTATTATTCTTAAGAGGAATATGAGGAGCTAAAAGAAGAATAGGATCAGGGGGAGAGAGAAATATTTATTGGGTTAGTGTGTTTATTTTTATAGATATTGTATGTATGCCTTAATATATGAAATTTGATAATACAAGTAGCCTTAGGTACAACTATCAACAAGAAGAGGAAGAAGATGAGTCAACAAAGGAGGATTTGTAGAGCCATTAGGAAAACCTTGAAAAATGATACTTAGTTTACAAGGTAGAGATGGATCAAGCACTTCATGCACAAAGAATAATGTGAGGCATTATAAAAAGTAACATCATGTTAGTTAATACTAATGGAAGTGTGATTAAATTTATTAACCGTATGTTTGATAAGTTTAGATGAAAAGCATGCATTAACGAAAATAGTTTCTATGCTAGGAACATACAATACAAGAGAAGGATCTAAAAGAATATCTTCTAAATATTCTAATATTATCTAGAATATAGTTAGTTGAAACTTAAAATATTTTAAAGGAATAAGATTTACTACATTTCATTTTGATGAACGTGACACTTTATTCTTAAAACCTATATATATAATATATATATCACAAGGTTTTAAGAACAAAGTGGTGTGCTCATCAAAATGAAATTTACTAAATCTTATTCCTTTAAAATATTTTAAGTTTCAACTAACTATATTCCTAGATAAGATCAAAAACACAAAAACACTATCTAAAATAGACAGCCCAACAAGGTGTGTAGACTTATCTAAATGTATTTCACCTATATAAACTACATTTATTTTCCATAAACAAAAATGCAATACTTTTTCTTTGAAATAAGGAAAATAGGAAATAAACAAAAGAAACCTAGTATTTGACTTAAGAAATAGATGTATAATCAAGTAAGGAACTAGAATGAAAATTAACAAAGAGTGAAGGTATAGATGAAAATGCAACTATACTAAATAATATGATTGCATTGTACTCCATCACACACAATAATTTATAGTATATACAATAGAATGAAAAATCTATAAAATAAGAACAAAATATGCATAGCCAATAATAGGAAAGGATAGCAAAAAGATAAAAGAATAATGAAGTGATCTATGTTATGAAATGAAATAATTTGCCTTTAAACTAAGTTGCATAACATAAATGTAATAGAGGGTAAGAAATGGTAAACCTCGGTATGAAGAAATCAGCAAGATTACCTATAGTTGGGACATAGGGAATAGGGGTGATTGCTTGGGATCTATATGGTCAAGCCCCTAACTTTGTTTATTGACCTTCATGGGTAGTCAAAATAGAGAACTATATTATATTTAAGTGTATGTTCTTACCCTAAGTATTGGAGGAGTTAATGGTGACTCACAACACCCCTAGGAACAATTGCTAGACCAAAATATCTTCCATAGAGAGGAAATGGAAAGAATAGCTTTCTATGATTATGGATGCAAGATTGATACAAATATGCATGAGGCCTTTCTTATAAAGGCAAGGTGAGATAAGATTAGACGATATTGTGACATGTGTATTAATCCTATGTTATGAGACAACTATTAAATTACCTAGGTAACCAATATTAAATAAAAGTCAAAAAGATAAGATATGATAGGATCTTATCTCGACAACTAAGACTTCTAGAAAGATACCTAGGACCTAAGTAAACTTAACATGTGAATAAGTCCCCCTTGCTAGAAGTAGCTAGGTTCAAAACATTTATTCACACCAACAAACCCCCTTAAGTGAAAACAAGGAGTAGATTATTATGCAAAGATGCAAAAAATGAAAAATATTATTGTGGGTCCCAACTACTAGACCATGTTAGGTACCCATTTACAATGCAATCTCTAACAAATGAAGAAAAGGAGAAAACCCAGTGGGACAAAACTTCTCTCCAAAAGAGATAAAAGATAAAGAAATGATGTATGGAGGACTCAATGATACCCCCAAGGACTACATTCATCATGCATATACAATCAATGACCCCCCAAGAAGAGGGAAAAAGAGAGACAAGATATCCCCCCCATAATGAAGAAGTTATGGCAATGTTGATGAAGATTGCTTGAAAACAAAAGATGATCCAATGTCTATAAGCAACATGTCTTCCTTTGGGAAGAAACAAGTCCATAGGCAGATGAAGAATCCACTCCATGTCAAACTGAAAGGAGGAAGGATGAACTCTCAACATATATGCCTCTAAAAACTGATTAGGAGTCTGTAAGCTTGAATAAGCCACAACATAATCATAGTCAAACTCAACCAAGAAACATGACAAATGAAGGGAATGGGAAATTCATGAATGTCAATCTCTAAAGACAAAAAATATGGGATAAAAGTTGTTGAGATTGTCATCAAAGAGGAGAGAAACCCCCTCAAGTGTGTCCTCCAAATCTATAGTATGATACTCCACAAACAAGTTAGAAATCCTTGTCAAATATTCATCCCATAGAGCAAGATCTGAAAAACTATGATTATCTTGCTGAATAGAAGCACTGATAGCTAAAAAAGAAGAAGGTGGAAGAGTAGGAAGTTCAGAAGTAGTCTCTAGAATACCAAGGTTTATATGATCAAACTTATCCTCACAAACATGAGTCACTTGATGAATGAGTGTGAATAGCAGTCAAAGGAACATTATCATTAGTAGAAGAAAAATGGGAAATGGAATACAAATGAGATGAATGATCAGCCATTCTGATAGCAATGATCTCTCTAGCCTCCAAGTCCCTTATGTATACTCTATCAGGAGTGAACTCAGTTGTTTTACATTGACCACTATGGGTGATTTGATAAATAGAAAGGATATTAGAGGACAATGAAGGAACACAAAGTACATCATTAAAGTTCATTCTCCCATGTCAATAGAACCCTTTCCACATACCTTCATATATGTGTTGTTACCCATCAAATTATTAGGTGAATTACAAGGCTCAAAGAGAACATTCCCATAGATGATGTCATAAGATGAGATGCCCCTGAATCAGGAAGCCATCTTCCAAATTCAAGACTTGTAGAAGCCAAGAGTGCTTGTCCTTTCAATTTGTGTAATCCATTTGTAGCTCTTGTGTTCCCTGACTGAGATGATGAAGTTGTTTTGGATTGAGATGTTGAAGAAGAAAAATAAGACAATGATGAGGGTAGAAAGATATGATTCTTCTAAAGAAGGTGGGTTAGTTCATCAATCTTCTTCTCATAACATCTACGTTCATCATGTCCTGGCCTTTTGCAATATGCACATTTCAACTTCCTCTTTTTAGATGACTCTCTTTAGAAGAGGGAGTGGACTAAGGAGTGCTTTGTGAAGGTTTACCTTGCTCATTAGACTTAGGGTCCTTAACCTGCTTCTTACCTTTGCTACCTGAAGCATTTGGATCTTTTGCAAGAAGAGCTTGAGATTTGGAAGACTTCATTATTGCCCATGTGGCATTTTCCTTGTGAGTTGGGCTACGAAATCCATCAAAGATAAGTCATTTCATTGTGCATTCCCGAAGGAATCACTTATTGCCTCAAGTAATCTAGAAACGGCTCTTGCCTTGGATAATCAGGGCCAAGCTAGCAAGACTAGAAAGAATCAGTTGTTCATCCTCTTTGGCGATCCCACAATCAGATAACTGTAGTCTAAGAGAATTGAGCTTAAAGTAGAAGTCTTGAATATTATCAAAATCTAAAGGATTAATACTCATAAATTCATTCTCCAACTTAAATTTCCTCATTTTGTCTATCTTACCAAAGAGACCCTCTAAGGTAGTCCAAACATCGATGATTACAAGATGCAACATGATATCTAAGATAAAATAAGAGTACCAAGGGCTTCATCCCTTCTATCAAACCATTTTCTTCTTTTTGTAGCTCTTGTGGGTTCTAGATCTATGCCAAATGTGATTCTGTGCAACTTCAATTTTAACAATAAAACCTCCATTTGTGATTTTCATTCATGATAGTTATATGGAGTTAGAAGTACAACTTTGGGAAAATCCATGATAAAATAAAAAAGTATAATAGAGGAACAACAAATTAATCCTCACAATACAAGCAAATAACCCCTGTGTGCCAAAAAAAATGCCACTTTCTTTGCAAATTTACAACTAGCAATTGCACCTTGGTGTGCAATGGGTACGCCAAAGAGGTGTGGAAGGTCAATTAGGGAAAAAAATGGTTTATTTTTTGCATACATTTGTGTAGTACATGAGGTCAATTGGTAGGTCATTTAGAAAATGATTTTTTTATATATTATTATTACTACTACTACTACTATTATACAATTAATTTTATTTATTTTTATTATATAATAATATATATATTTAATTATATGTATTAACAATTACATTCACCACATTAATCTCATATCTAATTAATTTATTGTGTCTAGCTATAAACTTCTCTGTAAATTTCCCTTCAACTATTTATGCCTTTGTATTAGATGCCTTCACTAAATAGGTGATTGATGCAAACACCAAGAGGCAGCCAGATAAATATTGATTTGACAACTGGATGGGAACTTTCTATTTCCATTTGCAATATTTTTTATCAATTTGATGGCAATTATCTTTTTTCATTTGCATTGGTTTTTTAAATCTGTATGCAAATATTTCATAATCAGATAATACTTAATTTCTATAAAGAAAAAATATAGATTTGTCTAAATTTATTTCATTCCATTATTCAGCACTTACTATTAATTGTTTAATCTAGCCACATGCAGTGCATCCATGCACAAACGCATACTCTAACATATTAACATACATATAGTTTTCTAGCGGCATAATCCTTGAACCTCCTTTAAGTGCAAGTGTTAGTATATATACCTCTCTCTATATAGAATTGTAAAAACTATGTAGTCTACATAGAAAATACATAGGAAAATAGTAAACTACTACTGAAGGATATAACCAAAAAAGCAACCTTCATTGTCGAGACGCGTCCACAATTTCAAACATTAGAAACCTGCTAAAATTTTCCCTCATTTTTTATTGGTGGTAAGAACAATTTATAAATAGAAAAACAAAAAAAACACAAGCAAAAATAAGAGTTGACTACAAATTGCAATTCAACTACACCAATAATGTGGTCGAGTATGCAGCTTTGGTTCATGCATTGCAATTTTCTAAAAAGAGCAATATTGAGCTTCTATAGATACTAACACTTGCACTTAAAGGAGGTCCAAGGATTATGCCGCTAGAAAACTATATGTATGTTAATATGTTATTTAAGTTTAGATAATTTAAAATGGCATTGCATAAATCAGGGAGCTTAAGGATTAAAAAAAGTTGCAATTGTAAGATAATGGTGTTTTATGTTATGATGATAATACCTAGATGCCTATGTTCTGATCTGATTAGTTGACAGTTTTGAAATTGCTTTTAGGGCATTAGCAATATTCTAACATGACAGAGCTTATGTTTTATCACTCCTACTAAAGAGGGATCGTCAGCCATGGGTGTTACAAGAGTTTACAGGATATGTTCTTGATGGTGCAGACACAATCACCCATCCAAGCCCACTTAGTTCTAACCATTCCCCATGGATATCATCAGATCTTATCAGTTCTTTAACAATGTTTGACCATGAGTGGGTGATTTCCTCATAATTGGGGCAGCCACCACCTCCAATCATGGCCTTCATCCTTTCTTTGGAAATGGAACTTCCTTTCACATGATTGTTGATTATTTATCTCTTGTCTCTTTTCCTAGGATGCCTTCAAAAGGAGGAATGTTGGTTTTGTGGTGGCAGCTGAGGTATTGGTAGAAGTATCGGCTTCTGAATCTGTCATCCGATGTATGAGGTATATAAGAAAATCTTGATTTGTTCAATTTTTTCTTTTCGTAATATTTTTTAAGGTTTATTTAGATGGATTGTAATTGTGAAGAGGGCAAGTGTTAGTATATATACCTCTCTCTATATAGAATTTCCCCCCCTATCTCTCTTTCTTTTTCCAATCTCTCCAAAATCAGTTAAACTATCAATTTTTTTATCTATTAATTTAATTTGATCTATATAAAAATATATTAATTATGAATTATTATAATTTCATATTTATATTTAATAATTTTTATTATAGAATATAATATATAATAATAATAATAATCTAACCTATATACTATTATATATAATAATAAATATAAATATATTATATATAATTTAATTTGTATTATATAAAATATATGAATTATATTTTGTATATATACAAAATATAATAATTATTAATTATATTAATTTTATATATGTATTTGATAGTTTTGTTGAAAAATATATTATATAATAATAATAAATAGTATAAATATATTATTTATAATTTATTTTTTATTATATAAAATATACATTATATATTAATTATACTAATATATACTTAACTATGTAGGGTAAAGGATGTAGTAATGTTAAAACCTAAATGTGCTCGTTATTAAAATCTTGGCGGTAATTTTCACTTTAATAAACATACTCTAAAACTCTCGTCCAAACCTTATTTTCATGTTGTAGCTCGCCTAATTGGAGAAGTGAAAGCTCAATACCAGCGAGGAAGAGTTTGGAGGAGAGGAAACCAATAGCAGTCGAAAAGCAGTAAAAAACAGCCAAAAACAAGCGAAAAAAAGACGGAAAATGATGAACGGCTGAGATTCGTTTAACCTCCTTGCATACTATGTGTGAAAATCTTCATCGTTCATGAACAAAAGAAGCTTGTGAGCTTCAAATAAGGAAACACCTTCAACGTAACAAGTTGTCAAAGGACCAATTTTTGGCTTCAAACTAAAAATTTGAGATTCTAGCAAAAAACCTACAAAAAAAAAGCATGTATAAAACTAAAGAGCTCCTCAATACCTTCTTGATGATGCAAGAAATAGGAAAACTAGAATCCAAAGAAAAAATTTATGAGCTTGGACATTGAAAAACAAGATCTAAATTCAAGCTAGAAAAACAAGCATCAAACAACACAATTCTAAAAAACTCTTGCGCCACTAGAAAATTGATAAAGCTAGCTTTTTGGCAATATTTCGTTTGAAAAATCTCGTCTCCTCAATTTAAAGTTATAGGAAAATGAAAAAAAGCCCTATTTTAGGGCTTGGGGGACCAAACTAGGCCCTCGCAGGCTTAGTTGTTTGGCTCACAATCGCTAATAAGACCACAGTGCTAGCAAGTTCAAATAAAAAAGGGCTCTACTACTTGAGCAACAATGGGGTGATGCCTTAAGGTCGAGACGACAGGATTCTCGCGCTACCCACTAGACTTAGCCCTAGTAATGGTCACAAGACTACAGGGAAACCAACCGCTAAACAACTTTAAGTGTTAGATGAATATTATTAAAACAAAAAAATTAATAAAAATATTTTCAAAATAAAATACCAATTTTGTACCCAACATAAAATTCTGCAAATTTAAGCTGATGGCGTGACCAAGAGTGTGTGCGAAGAGTCACGAATGTGACTTCATACCTGAGAGGATTATGCATGAAAGGGAATATTTTAGAAAATGCCATGAATGTTGCTTTCTAGAATGTCTTTTTGCTTAAGCTACTATGAAATGCAAATTGTGACAACAAGCACATCATTATAGTACAGATCTATATTGTACGGATTTTTTGCAACTAAAAAACCTTTGATGACCCTCGAATGAAAGAGTCAACCTTTAGGCTTTTGAGCCTTTTAGATGCGATGGAAGGGTCAGGCTTGGCCGAAAGTGCCCCAAAATTTAGCTACCTCCTAGATCTAGTAACTTTAACCCTACTTTAAACCCTTGTAGATCAATCAATACATTACGAAATTTGACACAACTAAAGGTAAAATTGACTTTCTTTGATGCCTTGGATTCAACCATGAGGTCTTTGAAACCCCAAAATGCACCCAACAAAATCTTCAAGCCAAGATAAGACCCTTAGATCTAGGAAGGAATCTACAACACTAGAGCTTTGATACCATGTAGGAGTTAATGGTGACTCCTAACACCCCCAGGAACAGTTGCTAGACCAAAATATCTTCCACAAGAGATAAATGGCAAGAATAGCTTGCTATAATTATGGATGCAATATTGATACAAATGTACACAAGAGGCCTATCTTATAAAAGCAAGGTGAGAGATAGGATTAGACAAGATTGTGACATGTGTCTTGATCCTATGTTATGAGACAACTATTAAATGACCTAGATAACCAATATTAAATAAAAGTATAAAAAAATAAGATATGATAAGATCTTATCTAGACAACTAAGACTTCTAGAAAGACACATAGGACTTAAGTAAACATAACATGTGAATAACTCCCCCTTGCTAAGATTGGCTAGATACACAACATTTATTCACACCAACAAGTGTATTTAGAACTAAGTGCACCACTAAATAAATGAAACATAAGAATAACAATGTATATCTATCACAATCATAATGTGTATGGAAAAGGAAAAGCTAGGAAGATGAATCACCAAGCATTGCCAAAAGAAATGAATCTACAAATAGAAATATAATAAGTATGATAAATCCACAATAAACTAGAAATAAAATGATATTAACTTGAGAAAATGAGGAATAGGCTTGTGGTTGAAGGATCTTCAATGGAAGAGGCAAACAAAGAAGATTTCATAATAGTCACAAATAAATGAGGAACATAGAACTATATGAACACTAAACTATAATATTAAATATATATTAACAAATACCCTTGCAATATAGATTATTATAAATAAATAATATAGATAATCACTTTGAAAATAAAAAGGGAGGGATATACTAACAAACATGCATAACAAGTAGAAGAGCAACGTGATATCCAATTAAAAACGGAAGTTACAATCAAGGAGAGAGTTTTTAGAATTTTTCATGTCTTCCTTTTTCTTTTTTTTTGTCAGAAATGGACTCCAATGGTGTTAGGAAAATAGAGGCATGTTTAGATTTTTAATACAAAGTCGCTAGCTAACAAGAAAATCATTAAAACAAGCTTCAACAGTCAAAAAGGTGGGTAAGGACACTTTTTTTATTTTTGAATAGATAGGATGAAACCATGGTTGCATAGACGTGTGTGTTTTGCATTATCGCCTAAAATAATGTCAAGAAATAATGTTTTGATAAAGGGAAAAACATATTTTGAAGGGATCCGGAACCCTAATACAAAAAGAGCAAGGCTGCAGAAAAAGACAGCAAGCAGCCAGCAAAAAAGATCGGCTCCACAACAAGACCAATCAAGATTTACAATTTACACTTTTCTTGTGGGAGCGGAGAATCATATCGAAAGAAGGCTTAGAGGATTTAACTTTTTTTCCTTTAACTGTGATCCAACCTTCTTCCACTTGCGCTGCTTTACCATGCCAAACCAGCTCATGATTTTCTTGAGAATGAAAGCCAGCAGCAAGTGAGATAGGAGAATCATCTTGAATCCTTTATCGTAAAGCTAGGAAAAATAGAGTATAGCAAAATAAAAATATAAACTTGACAATCGATGAAGGAGAAAGGTTATGTTTATTGGTTCAACGTATCCTGCAACATACTATGTAGAGGAACACAAAACTAAGTGTAAAACATAATGTCATAATTGCAAGATGTGCAATTTTTCACACTACACAAAAAGTATTTGAGCCTCACTAACCTTAAGCACATTAAGGTAAACTTTGAATTGTTTTATCCATGAATTTAGCATTTCAGCGTCAATTTTTCCATTAGAAGTCTTTATTTCTCTTTTAGCTTTTACTTTAAATGGAATTTGAGTTTTTTCCCTTTTAAATTCATATGGTTCTTTCAAGAAATCCTATGCATTTATACCTTGTTTGTCTTCTTCCCCAAATCTTTTTTTTTTAGCAAGGGCCTTTAACAAATTTCCAATAGAAAAAAATTGTTCGTGTCATTTTTACTTGTTGCCTTGACATTGCTTAGGTCTCTTATCCAACCATTATTGATTTTTGTTAGTTCCTTCATATGGCTCTCTAATGTCATGCATAAAGAGCCTTTCATCTTATTTTCTGATTTGATACAACACAACACTTGAGATTGCTTTTTAATAATATGATGAAAAATGTTGTTGCCATTAGTTGTGAAGTTGCAGGTCCCTGCCACATCTGGCAGCAAAATTCTTTTGGTACTTTGACCCTCCTTGATAATCTTGCTAGGGTAAAGGATTAAGAGCCATAAAATTGGAAAAATACAAGAAGAGTTTAAGAAGTACTAGTGTGTTTTTCAGAAGAAAAAAATGAAAAACTAGCCTCTAAGGAAAAGTAGGCTATGAAATCTGTTATCAGAACCCAAGTTAGAACACTTGGGCCTTATCTATACACAAGGGTTAACTTTTGGCTGACACGGGTATACTATAAGGTTTTAATGAACCCAGAAGGGGAAATAAAAAAGACAATCACCTAGAGCTTATTAACATGCATATTCCCACGTTAATTTCCAATCAAGAATAGTTTATTTGCTGTATAAATATAATTTTTGACTCATTATTGGACAAAATCTTTGCTTTTCCCTTATTGTCTATATCCAGCTTGCCAGATAACTCAATATTCTATTTGCTTGACACATTCTCCATGGCAATCAATATTTTCTCATCTTTTATTTCTTATTGTCAATTATGCCATGTTTACATACTCTTCTGATCTCTAATTACATCCGCTGCACCAGTTTCACAAAATGTCAAGTGCGGACCTTTGAATTAGATCCTGCAAATTACCGCATAATGCTTTTAAGCATTTCCTTAAATAATCCATGGGATAAATCAAATGTAAGTAAAATAAGAGGCCCCCCTGCCACTTTTGAAGCAAAAAATTCCTGAAGCAAATCCACTTCTTTTCTCAAATCTGCCATGAAGAAAAGGAAAATAATCTCTCATTTTTCTGAAGGTTCATATTCCATCAGAAACATTTAGCATAAAATCCTAAAATCAAATGTCATATAGACAGCCTTAATAAAATCCAAAGCAAAAACAATAATAACAAATGCTCACATGTAGCTTGCACAGTAACATGCTTAGATAGAGTCCTGCAGATGCCCATTTTCGTCTCTCTTTGGTTCAGTCTCTGTTATATCTTCGACAATTAAGTCATCATAACCAACAGGCACACGGATCCTATCTCTGACAGGAACCTTCACCTTCTCTGAAAGTACATTCCCCTGAACATTATCAACTCTGCAACTGTTTTCCAAAAATGGATCCTTTGTCCTTATGCCATCTACCCATGCCTTAACCAAAGGACCTTGCCATGAGTTTTCTTGGAGCACATTAATTTCAGGCTGCCCGTCTCTGAATGGTTCAGAGAATTTTTTTAACATGACTTCGGTGGTTTGATCTCCATCATTTGAGTCAGCTGAATTTATTCTAGTTCGTTTGGCATTTGGCTGCCCATCAAACTCAGTGGCATGCCATTTGCTATTATTTTTTCTGAGTTGCTTCTGCAACATAAGGCAAGAAGTATTTCAATAATTGCCAACACAATATTCATGCACAAAAAGCATAAAAGCATTTCAATGTTTGTTAAAGAACCAGATAATTTAAACTCCAGGCAGTACTTGAAATGTAAAGTCACTTAAACATAGGCTAATAAATTAAATAACATCATGCACTCCTAAAAGAGCAAATCAAAAGACCTCCATGTACTACCAAGAGTAATCAGATTATCATGCACAAAATAAGGAATGTTCTGATTTCAAGATTACTTTCTAGTTTGCAGGATCAACAAAAACTGTCCTTTCAGAAAGAGAAAGGTAGTCCAAAGCTTTGCAAGAGCTTAAGGAATTGAACCAAAAGACTACCTCAAGCTCCTTGCCTTTTAGCATTATTTCCTTATATGCTTCTGGCTCTCGTGATTTCAAGATACTCCAGAGGATGCCTCCAGGAGTGCGGCGACGCTTGCCATCAGCTGTCATCTGTCCTCCGTGACTCTCAATAGTAAAAACCTGAAACAAACCCATTTAATTACAAAGATGACAAGGAGGGAAAAGGTTCCATTTCAAGAATTTCAAACAAAAGAAAAGTCATGCCATGCAAATAAGGAGATAAGGGATACAGAATGTCATGAAGTCAGAAACTAATGTCAGACAACATTCTAGGGACACAAAAAGCAAATAAGTTTGGGTATGCAATCAATTGAAAGAATAATTTTGAAACTGATACAGAATGAGAAAAACAACCAACGTCTAATATGAAACTGGCACAATCTGGGCCTCCAAATGAAATGCAAATAGCATTCCCTTATATCATAATACATCTATAATCATGGAAAACTGTCAACAGAAGGCAAAAATGCCATGCATTGAAATTTAATGCATTTTATGAATCATTATCAGTCTTTCTTTCATATAAAATTTACTGTTAAATACTCTGCTTTTTTCTGGAAATTCAAGCACTGCTTTTTCAATGCATTAAGCAGACTTCATGAGTAAAAAAATTATCCAGCAATCAAGAGTTTTAGCCTTAGATTATCAAGGAACAGCTACTCATGCGGGCCCTGAAAATGGTTAGGGTCCCACAAGCCACATGTACATTAAAAGCACGAAATTCTCTTGAAACTGTATTGCTTCTCCCTATACCTTCACGTTTCAGTATGGTTCAACAAAAATGCATATTAGAATGGCCACTCAAAATTTAACAAAGTGAAACAGATGATTTGCAGAATGGGAAAATAGTGTTGTTCTCAGAACAAAGGAATTTTTTGTAATATTAAATATTCTCTTAGCTTCTCTTGTACTAGAACACATTCATCAACAGACTCATATTGGAGGCAACTTTATCAATATCCCTTCTCACCTAATACAATAAAAGTATTAACATCCTACATCAATGATGATCAACAGCAATGCAAAAAAGTAAAAACCTCATGCAAATTTTTCCATAGAAAATACAATAAATAATAATCAAATCCTATATCAAAGTTACAATGCACATATCATACAGGCAAACAAAAGAAACTTATCAAAATGGAATTAACACAGAATGTATTACCTCCTCCACAAAATTTCTTACAGCCAAAACACCAAATTTCCTAATCGTTTCCCAAACAAGATAAGACTTTGGCTCTCTTAACTGCCTACATGTATTAATAACAAACCTGTCAAAAAATCACCCATCAACTTATTTCAGATGGTTCAGTACACAAACTACTATCATTAGTTTAATATCACAGAAAAAAGATGATTATTGAAAAGATGTGTGAACACCTGTTAACATTGCCAACACTATTATTGCTTTTCTTCTTTTTCCTTTGTTTTTTCTTCTTGCAATGCCTGCTTTGAGGACCACGCGTAGAATTATTTATGACTCTTTCTAAATTGTTATCTGCAGCTAGATAACCCAGGAAATTTAATAAGATGTCAAGAACAAAAATTTATAAAAAAGAAAACTCAACTATTCTAATTATAATGAACAAACATATAACCATTGATTGTGCCAAAAAGCACCATTATCCTCAGTCCTAAGAAGAATTGACGACAGACAAACAAAATATTAATTTCAATGTCCACTGCTGACCAATATATGCCAATAAGACTCGAAACTAAAAAGAGTGTATCTAAAACTAAACCAACGAAATAGTAATTCCAAAAAGAGGAAATTAAAATTAAATTGTAAAGAAGTCAGTTTAAAGTATATACCATAGTAGCAAATTAGCAATAATCGCCAATAAGTTACGATTGTCATGAGTAATCAAGACTCACAAGGTAATGCAATCCAATTCAGAATGGACCACCCAACTTTTTGTGAAGTCAACATGATTCCCAATGCAGCAAGAAATCACACCAAAATCATGCACTCACTTGCACTTATAAGTTTTGTTTTTAACTTTTTAATATCTTATTATTTAAAATTTAAACCCTAACATTAAACTTGAATGGATTTTTCTTATGCCCTTTTCATCCTGCAATCCTGCAGCAAGCTATAAGACAGTACTAGCACACCTGGCGAAGCTCAAAATGGGTTTTTTCTTTATTTTGGATGCTTGAATCCACCTTACTAGTTCCCCTGCTGACAATGGCAGTATTAGTGAGTCCTCCTTATGTAATATCAGCAATAGAGATACTACCTGCAACAAGCTACAGAACAGGGACGAAGATGCTGCAGGCAATAAATTAGCTATACTCATGGAAACCTTCAGCAAGTAATTCTATTCCTTGCCAATTTCTATTAGAAAGCTGATAATTCTATCAATATCTCCAGGAAGTTCAATTATAATAGCACAAATGTTTTTGGGATAAAAAGGATGGAAAAACAGTGGAAAAGGAATGGTAAGTGTTACCTGATTTTTTTGAAAAATCAGAACATATATATATTCTGTGAAATCAGCAAAGCATGCAAAAATAATAAAGGAGTTCACTAACTTCAATGAAGTCTAAGAGGATAAGGATTACAAATATCTTATCCCCAAAAGATAACGATTACAAATATCTTATCCACAAAGGATAAGAATGACAACTCATAGAAAAAATATCTAAAGTCAACATGACTTTTTGAGTTTAGGCTCTCAAAATCTATAAATAGAGGCCTATGCTTTGTTGCAAAGGATTGGAAAAATTTATTGTGACAAAGTGAATTTAGTCCTTGAATTTTTTCAGTCAAAATCAGGTCTTTACTTCTATAATTTTTTTCATCGATTGCATCTTCAACCTTGTTTCACCCTAAAATAATGGTTGATTGTATGCTTGTGATTTAATATTTTACTGTTTTTCCAGAAAACAGTCATTGTAACAGCCTTCAAAGAATCAAAGATCAATATTTTTGCCTCTACTTGTTTCAATTTTCTCTGTGTATGAAAAAAAGTAGGTATTATAGTGAGTTCTATGACTCCTTGATTGCTCATGTTCTAAGTTTACCTCTGAATTACTGTTTTTTTCTATTTTAGATTTAGATTATCAGATTTTTCATATCTTTTTTCCCAGCAAAGCTCTTTAGTTAGAGTTAGTTTATAGGTGATTTACCAAGGGGAAGCCGCCCTTTAATCGAAGGTTGACCTCGAGTTTCGCGAGTCCCACAACTTGAGAGGTCATCTCATGTTTCACAAGATAGCTAGATTCAAGATTTAGCAGGGTGCATATTCTAAGTGATAACAGTTTTTGGCATGCCCGATGAGACAAATCTAGAAACTTCTACATTTTCCAACTAAGAAAGTGGTGTTGTTTTCAATAAGTGCAGACTTGAAGAGGCAAGTTTACAAAAGAACCTAGCGATTCCATTGACTTCTTGTTGCAGATCAAAGCTTTCATCATATGCCAAGAGTGCAAACAAGGGCTTCTACCAAAGGTAGAAAGTTTCATTTTGTTGAGTTATCAACTAGTTCTTTCTAAGTGATAACAGTTTTTGGCATGCCCGATGAGACAAATCTAGAAACTTCTACATTTTCCAACTAAGAAAGTGGTGTTGTTTTCAATAAGTGCAGACTTGAAGAGGCAAGTTTACAAAAGAACCTAGCGATTCCATTGACTTCTTGTTGCAGATCAAAGCTTTCATCATATGCCAAGAGTGCAAACAAGGGCTTCTACCAAAGGTAGAAAGTTTCATTTTGTTGAGTTATCAACTAGTTCTTCTAGAAGTAGAAAAACTAAAGCTGAAGTAACTCCAAGAGCACAATTTACTCCTCCTTTTGGTAGATTTTCTCAAGCTCAAGTAAAATTTCAGATTCCTAGAATGGCTAGGCAGCAGACTTTTGCTACTTTTGATGGAGGAAACCCTCTTATTTTGACCCAGCATGATGCTATACCAGTTTTAGCTTTGAAAGCTTTAACATATTTTACTAGTGATAAGTCAACTACACCTTCAGAGCATATTCAAGATATTGCTAATGTTTGTTCTTTTCATCATGTTACTCAAGATAATGTTGTTGTGAGGCTTTTAGGATCTTCTTTCAGGGGCAAAGCAAGTGAATGGTACAAAGGGTTACCACATGCTTCAATCCACAATTGGAATGAACTGGGAGAAGCATTTTGCAAGGAGTTTGAGGACAAGAGATCATTTCTCTCTCATGGAGCAGTTGTCTACGATCAAGAGAGCTCTTCACGAGTTCTTAATAGATTTCAATCGAAGGTTTCAGAAGACATGGGATAGGTTCCCTACTTTGGTACAACCTACTCCCAATACTGCTTTTCTATATTGTTTATGATTTTTGAACAATGATATTGCTTTGTTGATGCAATCTATGGGTGGGAGAGTATTACCTAATACTTATGATTTGGCTATACAAGCTGAAAATAGTCTAATCCAAGCTAGAAAAATAGCTCCTAGGCCTCCCATGCCATTATTCCCCAAAATTTCAACAGCTCAACCAAGCATAACTCCTATTCCTACAACTCTTGTTCCAACAACTCCTCTTGTTATACCTTCTAGTGAACTCCAAGAAGTAAAATATTTGCTTCAAAGCCTTAGCAATGAGCTAGTGACCCTAAAAAGACAACAAATGCAGCAGAACAGACCATATCAGCAACAAAATCCTTCATTTCAGCCACAAAATAGGCCATATCAGCCCTCATATCAGCAAAATAGGCCGCCATATCCTGCAAATGCACAAGGTCAAGGACAATTAGGCTATGCTAGGCCTTTGAATACAGTAAATCCCAATGTTGTTAGCATCTCCAAAGCTATTGTTCCCACACAAAACAATCTAGTACAAGAGCAAGAATGGCAAAAGGGAAACTATAGTCCAGCTCTCATAGTGCGGGATGTACCTACCAGTTTAGGACAGCAGTATGAAGGAGCTAAGCACATTGGAACTCAAGATCAGTATGTGCAAGGTGAGCCAACTTTGGCTAATTGGGAGGAAGCTGAGTTTTGTGTTATGAATAGGGTTGGAACAACAGCAAAAGGCTTAGATTCCATAGCACAATACAGTAGGGCGGCGAAGAAGAGAGTAGTAGGAGATAGATCAGCTGCCATAGTGATCAACCATCCATCCCACAAGCATCTCAAGGTGGCACAAGTGCTACTATTGTAGCAAATACTACTGCTGTTCCAGTTGTAGTAGTTGTTCCAAAGGGCAATTTGGTGCCAAATCAGATTCCAGCAAAGATAGATACTATGTCCCAAAAGGTTTCTCCAAAGGCTAGTGCAGTTCCATTTAATAATGTAGAGCAAATGAAGAAAGCTAACTTGAATCTACCAATGTGGGAAGCATTATCTATTCCCACGCAGAGAGACTTGTTGGAAGAAGCCTTGAAAGGATTTGATGAGCCAACTACGGCAGCAACTGGTCTGATTCAACCCAAAGAGGAGACTAATACCAACAAAAGCAGTAAGCCTCCTCCATTCTACATGTCTTTGATCATTGGTGATTTCATATTCATAATTGTATGATCAATTCAGAGGCTAATACTTCTGTTATGCCTAAAAAAGTAGTTGATCAGCTAAGTATAAAATATGAAACCACCACCAAGGGTGTTGTGCAATTAGATGGCATTGTTGTTAGGACTATAGGAGTCATAAAAAATCTAAAGTTAACCTTACATGCATGCCCAAATTGCACTGTTGTGCAAGATGTATCAGTTATAGATCTTCCTCCCTACTTTGCCATTTGTTTATCCAAGGAATTTAAAACCAAAATAAGAGGATATCTATCATTGGATTGGTCTCATATGCTCTCTAGAACTAGGTATGGAACTAAGGTTGCTATCAAAGTTGAACCTATCTACAAAGACCATATTGAGCCATATACTCCACCAATTAATATGAATTGCACTATTCTAGACGAGGAGGAAGGAATTGATGATCATGAGGCTACCACTCCCACAGAAGAAATACCAGATTTGTTGCTTGATGAGTGGGCAGCCTACTCCATAGCTAATTTGTTTATTGATGTGGAAGATACAAGTTTGGGCACATATTGTATCCATGAGGAAAAGGCACAAATTCCAAATCTGCTGAAAGCACAAAAGGCTAAAGATGGTATATGGCAATTGTATTTTGATGGATCTAGGTTCAAGAATGGTGCAAGGGCTGGTATTACTCTTATTTCTCCCCAAGAAGAGAAATACTTCTTTGGTTTCAGATTTCATTTCAGTTGTACTAATAATGTGGTTGAGTATGAATCGTTGATACAAGGTCTTCAGCTTGCAAACAAACGAGGAATGAAATCATTGCAGGTATTTGGAGACAATGAGTTGGTTGTACATCAGGTTAGAGGCAAAAGTGCCTCCAAGAACAGCTTGTTGAAATCATACAAGTACATAGTTTGGGATCTTATTGAAAGTTTCGATGCTTTCAACATCCAAGCTATCTTGAGAGCACAAAACAGAGATGACGATCACCTTGCAGCAGTTGGGGCACAATTTGACATACCTGAATGTCACTAAAGACAAAGAACGTGTTAAAGTGCTAGTAAGGCCTACTATCCCAGATAATGTAATCAGCTGGCAAGTTTTCAGAGATGATCAGCAAATTACCATTTTTTTGGTAGGAGAAGCAAAATTTGTTGCTCAAAATCAGTCAAGCTTGGATCAACAGTATGTTGATCAGATTATCCAGTTGAAGACAAACAAGTTGCCAAAGGGTTTGGTCACGTTGGAGAGCATCTTCAACAATGATGATCAGCTTAGGAAGGAGAAAATGACCATGTCTATCAAGGAAAATGACTATGAGGAAGTCCAAATTGCTAAAGACAAAGTTCTCAAAGTGGGCAAAGTATGTTTGAAAGCTGAAAAGCAATCTTTTCTTAGTCTTTGTAAAGAATTTGATGATATATTTGCACGGGTGTACAAAGATTTGAAATAATTTAATCCTAGTTTAGCCCAACATACCATTGAGTTGGTTCCTACTGCTAAACCAATCAAACAAAGACAAAGGCCTATAAATCCTAAGATAGAGCTTGTCATGCATAAAGAGTTGTCCAAATTCTTAGATGTCAATATTATCTACCCAATCAAACACTCATCTTGGGTAGCCAATCTAGTTCCCATCAGGAAAAAGAATGGTGAAATAAGACTTTGTGTAGATTTCAAGGACTTGAATAGAGCATCTCTTAAAGATCATTACCCTCTTCCCTCTATGAAACAAATTTTTCAAACAGCTGTTAGGGCTAAGATGATGGAGGTATCGTAGGTTCTCAAATCTTCATAGCTCCATGCTATGACGACAGGAAACTATCTTAAGCTCTGAATAATTCCCACCTTCTCTTCAGGTGTGCAAGTCTTTCCTATGCATACATTTTTGATATCGTGCTCTGATCCCAGGTTCACTTTCTCGTACTGATCACCTTCAATCCTTTGACTTTTCATCTAATCAATTTGATCTTGGTCAAATATTCTCTCTAATTGTATCATCCCTCTTGGAATGATGTTTGTCTTTAAGTTCAGGATACCATCATCATCAAATTCGACTTCCCTTTGTGTTTCTTCCTCATCAATAACTTGCACTGCAAAAACATCTGCACTTGTTAAAAACTCACGAATGTGGTCATCGTCTTCAAAAACTTGAAAGTTTGTAATATTATCTGGAATAGATGGTATGGATGATAGCTCTTCTGTGAACTGACTTATGCCATCCATGGCTAGCGGCTCCAGTGTGGTTGCTTGTGCCAAAGAATTTGCTACTTGATTATTCGATCGATTCATGGATTGAATATTGAAAGCGTCAAAGCTCTCAATAATATCCCACACTCTGTTGCGGTAACAAGTCAATCTTTTATTATGGCAGACATATTGTTTCTTCATCTACTTCATGACTATCTCTGAATCTCCAAGAGCGTGCAATACTCTTGCCCCTTTTCTTAGCGCAAGCAGCAACCCATGAATCAGAGATTCATATTCTGCTACATTGTTCGTGCATGGGAATTCTAGTCTGTGAGTAGCAAGATATACCTCTCCTTTCGGATTGATCAACTCGAAACTAGCTCCAACTCCTTTCTTCGATCAGGATCCATCAAACTTCAAGATCCAAACTTGTTCTTTTTGCGAAGACTGCGGAGTTTATGGGTTTTCGTTTTCTTCTTGATGTTCTTGCTCAGGTTCTATCTCCTGTATTCTCACTGAGGTAAAGCCATCGATGTGATTGACCTCTGCATGGTCTGAAAAGCCTAACGTCTGTGGGATACTTCTCTGCACTTCTTTTATGGCCCTATGGCACATCTTACAAATGAATTCTGAATGAGCCGTGTTATGTACTCGGCACCAATTTGGTAACAACAAATCCTGAATATGAATATCTTCATGCAATCCTGTCTTCATTTGGACACTCCTCCAGACAAAGTTTCTGAAACTTTCGAACATTCTTCTGTCACTATCTTGGGAGCTCTCCCCTTCTTCAATTAACACATTTGTGGAGTCAGCCATCTGATTACTTCCCTGGATTGACTCATGCAACATGAGAACATTTTTTTTAGGCTTGTAAGTGCCTAAATGTATCTCTAGAAACAATATCTCATTGTTCTCTCCGTATTCAGTAATCATTAACTTGAGTCTTGGTGTGCTGTCAATCCTTATTTGGTTTGGGACTCCTTTCCATGGTAGCCACATATGGGAAAAGTCTGTAGCAATATATCCGTTTAGCCTCCTTGCCCAGTCTCTACTCAAGAGCATGTCGTACCCGTCAGGAATATCCACCACTGAGATGTCTATACAGCTTTGTATTCTCGGGTCTACCGCTAATTGCATGTAGATATTGTTTAATTCTCCCATAATTGGGACTTCCGTTTTATCTAACTGTGTGACTTTCTTGTTGGTTCTTGCAGGTACAAGCCCCAGCCTGTTGCAAATAGCTAGTGGCATCATGTTGCTTGAAGCACCAAAATCCACTAGGTAGTTGTGTAGCATTTTGCCAAATATTCTAATTGACAATAGAAATGGAGCAGGCTTGTCTTTTCCCTAGTAAAAGACTACCAGATGTTTGTCCTGATTGTTGATATCTAGGTTCTTCTCTTTCTGCGTTCTAGGAACAATATCTCATTTGGGTGGGGTATGCGGTTGCTCATTTGCTAGGACTTCTTCTCGGAAAATATTTGTGTCCATAAGGACTTCTTCTGGTGACATGTCCCTTTGATTAGAACTGCTAGACAATGTATTGGTCATTCCTACAACACCAGAAGGTTGTTGCGGAGTATCAAATACATCTCCCGTCACTTCTAATTCAGCAATATTAGTATTTGTTGGAGCATTGGGTGCCCCTCTATTTGGTACATTTTGCGGAACGTTTCTTGGAACAAGTGCTTCAGTCAAACTGCCCAAAAGTGTCTCCCGAATCTCAGGGACTCTCATTAACTCGATCAGAGGCAAGCTGACCTTCATTCGTTTGAATTCCTCCAACACATACGAACTTAACCTCTTTAGCTCTTCCCGGAGATAGTCTCTTGTCTGAGCTTGAACCTGTTCTACTTGAGGGTTCGCTTGACTTGTTTGTCCCGCCTGGGAAACGGTAGCTTGTCTGGTTTGTTCTATTCGTGGAGTGATGACTTGTCTAGCTCCATTTTCCTGAGCATTTTGCTGATGGTATTCTGGCGAATCTCTGGGAAGAGATGGCACATTGGTAGCATTTGGATTTGGTGGGGTTTGGAAATTGTTTGGTGGAACAGATGTAGTCAAAGGTTCACTTTGACGATTATTCCTCTGGTATATCCTAAATGGATTTCCAGACGCCTGTTGAAGCACTTCTCTAGTTCCTTTCACCAGAACACTATTATATAGTGGAGGGAAATTATAACCATTGACCGTAGATGGCTGACTAGATGGGTCTTGAGTTTCTGGTCCATCTTGGTATATTGGCGCCTCCACTGGGCCATTTGCAGATGTGGGTGGAAATCTCTGATTATGTTGATACTGTGGGTATTCCTGGGGAGGAAATCGGACACTTTCAATCACAAGAGCCTGATCATACCTTGGTGCAGGAACTAATTCATATCTGGTTACTGGAGGATCTTCTGCCTCTAAAATCCTTCTCTTGCTTCTGAAAATGTCTGTGGCTACTTGGAACTCGCAACAATGTAACTCAGAATGTTGGTCTGTGTTGTGCAGTCTACACCATCCTGATAGTGCTGCTTCAGCTAGGAATACCTTGTCTGCCGGATGATTGTTAGCTGGTTGATTATCCAAGGGTGATGGTACAGTACCATTATTAGGTCCGGTGTTCCAAGTCTTCTTTTGGAAGCCTGAATTGTTATTCCGGAAACCTTGATTGTTCCCTTGATAATTTTGATTGTCCCTTTGATAGCCGGAATGACCTTGACCTTGGTAATTCCCTTGAGGTGCATGATAGCTCTTTTGAAAATTCTGAATTTGGCTATTTTGTCCCTTCAAATAGGTGACCTCAGTTGTCAGCTTCTTGACTTGTTCAATCAAGTCCTTCATTTCGTCCTTCTCTTCTTGAGTTCGCATTGAAGTTGTAGCATTCTGACGATATATGGGTTGAGCCGGTGGTACTTAGGACATATGCGCTCTTGGATGGAGGACCATTTGATTGCCCACTGGAGGAACTGGGTTCAACATAGGTGTTTGATGAGCCAATGCCCGATTAATGTCTTGGACTTGATTCTGGGAGGCTGTGTTTCCCAAGTAATTGAGTGGACCAGGAGCCATACCTACTCCTAGACCAGTGCTAGTTGTAATTGCTGCAGCATATGCTCGCTTCAGGTCCAATGGGAGATGGGTTTGTTGACTTCACAAACATGGCGGTAAGACGATCCAAAGCTTCATAATAAATGGGCAATGCCACTGCATTGTCTAACAAATAAGGATCCCTCAGCTGGGTATAAGCCTTGTGGAATTTGTTATTGAATGTGCTAATAGGCTCATGTTTTTGTCTTTTGACTTCCACAAACTACCTATATAGATCAGATGGAGAAATGGGTGGCCTGAATTTCTCTAAGAAAGCGGTCTTCATCTGTTGCCAAGTGCGGATGGAGTTAGCTGGAAAATGGATATACCAGTAAGACGCTTCTTCGTCAAATGTGTAGGGGAATAATCTACAGGCAACATCTTCTTCTTGGATATCTCTATTTTGAAGAAAAGCTTGATATGTTCATCTGCAGTGTGGTTCAGGTCACCACTGTGGAACTTGGAACAAAAATGTTCCGAATTCTATGGTAAATCATGGTAAACACCAAACGTC
>VDFB02038722.1:0-64389 GCA_007258455.2 Sequoia sempervirens
CATGTAATAGAAACTTTACCAACTGAAATAGATAGTTAATGGCAGTAAACAAAAGTGTAGAAACAAGGTTTTTAGTGTTGTAAAAGGTAGTTTTAGGGGTGCAAAGGGATTGATTCGCCCAAGGTGCCGAATGAGTCCTAGTAGGGATTTTTTATAGAATTTTTAGAGTTCTTTTATTAATTTTTATGTTTTTTGTGCCCTATAATGTAGAACTAAGATGCAAATGTAGAATTTTAGAAAAAAATTTAATGATTTGAGATGCAATAATGCAACTTATATTCACTTTCACTAATGCAAAATTTGAAACCCTAGAATGAAAAGTTAATGGAAGCTAGATCTAGGATGATTATGGACATAAAATTAGAAAAGAAGTTATGCAAAAAAAAAGTTCACCAAAATGAACCAAATATTTTTGGATGTGGGGGCTCTCTTACACTTCTAGGGTTTTTCACCTAAAAGGAGAGAGGTACCAAAAATATTAATGGCTCACTCAAGAACAAAACCTTGATATTCAAATGCAAATGAGATTGAAATATGTTAAAGGGGATTGTCCTAAAGGTTGAAAACTGATAAAGGGGTTCACCACTAATGCAGAACTTGGAAAATTCAAGATGTTTGAAAACACGGTGTGAAATGAAAAAATACCTAAAAAGATGAATATAAATGAAAGTAAAACAAAACAAGAAAGTAAAACAAAAAATGTGTACTTGGAAACTTGTAAAATGTTGGAATGAAGACTAGAAATCTTTCCGATCCTAAAATTATTACCTACTGTGACTCATTCGCCATTCTGGGCGAATCAGTCCTAGTTCTGGAAAACTACACCGGAGCCTGTTTTGTGCACATAGGTATCCAAATACACATAAATCTATGAAAAATAGGTATAGTGGGACTCATTTTCCACTAATGGAAAATGAGTCCACTTTTACTTTTCTAAAAACTCAAAAGTGGAATCTATAGCTCTTGGTCTACTCAATTTGTACCTCCAAGTTATTGGATCCGAAACCCTAATTTTTTGCACTGTAAGTGACCTTTTGTAAATATTTTGACCTTGCCAATAGGAAGATTACTTAAAAAAGATTACAAACTATTTTTCAATCATCTCCAAGCTTTCAAAGTACCTAGATCTATAACCACACAAAGAAAGATAAATGTTGAATGTTAGGGAATAGGGGTTTTCCTTGGTAAAACCCCATTTAGGTAATTACACCAAAATGATGAAATAAAATGATCAAGTATGAACATGAAATAATGGAATTAGAACCTTTCCATGAATATGGATCTTGAATTGTTGCAACAATGGATGAATAATTTTCCCTTGAATATCTAAATAATGATCTTGAATGCTATTTTGATGACCTTGTGAAGACTTGAAATACCTAACCCTAGCTTGCTTGAATTGAATGCATGATGAATGAATGAAATAATGGTTTTATAGCTCATTTATATAGGCAATCCACTCAAATGGTTGTTAATTTGATCCCCAAGGCCAATATTGAAGAAAATTAAACTTAAAACCTATTTTTTCCCATTCAAACCATAAAAAATAGCTCAAATGGGACTCATTCACCATCCTAGGTGAATGGGTCCCACTTGGATGGGACTCATTCACCAATAGTGTTGAATGGTCCCATAGGGGCTATTTTTGCAGCTGGGATGTCGAGGAGTGAAGAAATT
Source organism: Sequoia sempervirens (assembly GCA_007258455.2). Taxonomy (NCBI): domain Eukaryota; kingdom Viridiplantae; phylum Streptophyta; class Pinopsida; order Cupressales; family Cupressaceae; genus Sequoia; species Sequoia sempervirens. The sequence continues at coordinate 1,678 of VDFB02038722.1, forward strand.
AGATTTATATGTTAATTTTATGAGGTCTTTCATCAAAATAAGCCTCAAGATGCACAATATGGGGTCATAGGGGCCAATTAATGATGATGTAAAGGTAGTTAGGGCTAGGGACACAAATTTCAATGTGAAAGTGTGATTAAATAAACTTTACAACATTAAAATGAGGTCCACATAGCCTAGAAGGGAAAAACATCCAATGTGAATGTGTAAAACACATTACAACACTATATTATAACTAAGTTTGATTTACAGTCCTTCTAGATTAATGTGAGAATGCAATTAAATAAATTTTATAACATTGAATTAAGGAAAAAATAGGTCCATTAGACTTAGATGCTTAATAAAAGTCTAGAAAAGTGTGAAAGTCATTTACAACACTTTACAACACCTTTACAAGACATCAATAAATACATTTTATTCAATTTGCAATGGCCGAAGACCTAATTGTGGATGTGTAAAACACCTCACAACACTTAATCAAGGCATCATTAAGCCCAATTTATCATTAATTATTCTTGAATCAAGAAAGGGAAAAGGAATACTTTTTTCTACGCTACACTCTTTTTCATTTGTCTTGTGTTTTCCTTTTAGGGATGACGCAAGGTGTCAAGACACCCTATGTCTCTTCCATGTTGACCTAAAAGGCCTTTTTCCTTTGTCTTTTCTTTATCTCTCTTTTTTTCATTTGTCTTGTGTTTTCCTTTTGGGTATGATACAAGGCATTGAGACATTCATGTTTCTTCCATGTTGACCCAAAATGTTCTTCTTTGTTTTCTTTCTCTTTGTGTCATTATTCTAGTTCTATGTACATTTGGGGCATGATGATAGTTTTGAGATCTATAAAAAACATTGTAGCAAAGAACATACTAACCCAAAATTTACAGATCCCTTATGTGTTTGGTGTTTTCATTTTGGGGGAAACCCCTTTCTTTTCCTTTTCTCTCACATGACGTAGCCTTACTCAGAAACATATAAATTCGAATAGGGCTTTCTAAGTTAGCTCTCATGTCTATTTATTTGTTTGAATTTTAATTTTCTTCTTTAAATTAATTTCTCACGATATGGTATTTAGCAATTTTTTTAAATTGGGGGAATACATTGACATCATTCTTTTGCATTTTTCCTTTTTCTGGTTCTTGGTACATTTTTCTTACTTCATACGATGCATTTGTCACTTTGTAGATGAAATTGGGTGTGATTTATTTCAAGAGAATGATATCTCTTAGCATATTATCTTCCTCTTATGGTCACCTAAAAAGTAACTCTTCTACTTTTTCTAACTCGTTTGGGCCCTCCTTGTGATTTTGGATTAATATTGCCTTGATTTAATGTTGTAATGTGGATAACCCATTAAAATTATACCCATCTTGGGCCCTTTTGAACTAAAAATACTTAAATTGTACCTTACCTAAGTGTTGTAAATTGTTGTAACAGACTGTCACACTTTTCTAGGGTCTTGTTAATGTATTTCACCTAAATAACCTCTTTTCATCATTTACCAAGCCTTATTTCAAAGTGTTGTAGAATGTTGTAACACACTTTCACACTTCCTAGGCTTGTCATTAATAATTGGGATTTTTTATGCTTTAATTAGCCCTATTTTGCATCCGCATGCCTTATTTATGTGTATTTTTTAGAATAATTAGACCGATAAACATCATTTAAAGCATCAAAATCCTGAAACCCACCTCAAATTTTTATGGTGGGAATCATTCGCCATTATGGGTGAATGAGTTCCCTTAGGTGGGACCCATTTGACAAAGGTGGTGAATGAGTCCCCTTTAACTCAAAATCTCAAAATTCAAATTTTATTTAAAATTCTAGTGGGTTTATATTCTCCAAGATCTAAGGTTGGCATGTAGTGTTGTAATTTAAAAAAATATTGCATAATTGAGTATAAATAAAATATTTTTTCTATAATTTCATACTACCTAATCAAGCATTCAAGTATTCAAGCATATAGGGGTATGTGCAGGATCATGATGGGCCAAAAAGTGGTGATATGATGGGTATTTGTAGGGTATGTGGTTGACGACCTTTTTTTTACACAAAATTGATGAAATGAAAAGGGTTTTTAAAGGAGATTCTCAACTTTCCACCAATATAAATTATGCTTTACTTTGAATTTAATAAATAATTATTATTCATTTTCTATTTGAATTACACTAAAGTCCTTATTGATAAGCTGATTGAAAAAACATCTATAGCTTTCAAAGGGTATCACATTTTTGGAATCCAAAACATGAATCGCATTCTATGCTTCATATACTATAGGATTACAAAGAGAAAAAATGAATTTCATGAAGTTTTGACCAAGTTAAGGTGGTCAGACATACGAGTCTTTATATTTTTTAAAAGTTGTAATAAAAAAATCATAATTAATTATTTACTTGGAAAATAATTACAAAAAATATGCATCATATCCAAACATGAGTCTTATACTTATGTCTAAAATATTATAAAAAAATATTATCATTTTATGGTGGTTAGGGTGGTCAGATAAACACCTACTTATTTTTTCCATGAAATCTAAGTACTACTGCATTGAAATTTCAAATTTTCACGAAATAGGTTTTGTTTTTTTAAATAAACCTAGTAGTTTAGAAACTACATTCAATTTGCTATAGATTCTATTCTTACATATTTTTGAAATAATATAGATAACTTATTCAAATTTTTACGTCAAGTTGCCTAACTCTGATTTTTCTAAAAAAAATTGCCACTTAAAGGCCTATTTTTTCCAAGATGATCTTGCACATAACCATAGTTTACAAGAGCATTTGAGAATTCAAGGAATTTCAAGGTTAGATTATCAAGCATTTAAGAGCTTCTTCAAGGGTCATTCATCATGTCAAAGATTGTTTGCATCATTTTTTTTAGAGCTAACATTTGCGATGTAGGATTGTGTGATTCAAGCAAGCATTGCATTCAAGATCTATCAACATCAAGCAAGATTCCAAGTCCATGTCCTTTGGAGCCAATACTTACATGTTTTCAACACTTGATTGCTAGGGTTTAGTGAGTTTCAACATCATAATTTTTTCATTCATCATTCTCTATTCTATTTCATTTCACTTCAAGGGTTTAATTACCAACAAGGGGTTTGACCAAGGAGAACCCCTATTTACTAGTTCCTCACAACATTTTTCCCTATCTTTGCATGTGATTTTTAGGTCTAGGTTATAGATTTGTCAAGGAGAAAGATTGGAAAAGTGTCATCAAGAGGTCAAAGCAATTCAAAGTTGTCAAAGTTGTAAACATGCCTTGGAGAAGGACTATAGGCTGAATTTTGCAATTTTGGACCCAGATCTATATCAGGAACAACAAAGTAGACTGAGAGCTACTTAATCCCATTTTGAATTTCCAAAAATCTAGAAGTGGAATTATTCATCACTATTGGTGAATGAGTCCCACTTCCCAGGCCTAAACAAGATTTTTGTAGATCTGAGTACCCTTTGTTCTGAAGCCTGTTCCGACACATTTTTCCCAAAACTAGATTGATTCGCCCAGCTTGGCGTATGAGTCTGAGTCAACATAAACAAAATATTTTTTTAGGATTCCAAACCTCCATTCTACCTCTTTTAGTTTCCTAGGTACACATTTCAAGTTTCAAAATTTTATGTTACATTCTACTTGCATTTTTAGGTCTTTTTGCATATCACATTATGTTTTCAAATATTTTGTATTTTCCAAGTTTACACTTGGTGGTGAACACCTTTCTTGTCTCAATCATCCCCAAGGATACCTTATAGTCAGATCTCTCACACCCTTCATTGGGTTGAGATCTCTAAGGTGTCCTTGAATGTGAATATTGCAAAATTGGATCCCTCTCCTTATATCCATTTTATGAACAAGGAATTGAAGCATCCATTTCAAATGTCCAAATTTTGGTAAACCTGACTTTTAAACATCATAATTCTGATTTGGAGTGCATTTACATCATATATTTAGCTTAAATTAACATTTCATTGCATTTTGCATTAGTTAATTTGCATTATAGGGTTTTAAAATTTGCATTAGTGAAAAGCTCATTTAGCTTTTATCATTACATTTAATTTCATTAAAAAATAATAAAATTTTACATTTGCATCTTAGATTAGCATCAAAAAACATAAAAAACATAAAATTAAATTAAAAAATTATGAAAATTTTCAAAAAAAATAGTACCAGGACTCATTCGCCACCCTAGACGAATCAGTCCCTTTGCACATTTTGCATTGCATTTTCTAGAATTTAATCTTCATTTTCTATGTTTTTTTTTTGTTGTTGTTATTTCTCAATTTTTAATCTACAAACTTTATCTTTCATTCAATTCATTTATTTTAATTTCATTCATCTTGTGCATTGCCTAAAATCAAAATTACATTTACAATATTGTTCAATAGTTTAGCATCTAAAATTTGCATCATGGATAGGTGCTTCAACAAGCTTTGGATGTCACTAAAATCCTTAGTGGGTGTTTCAAGTTGTGCCTTTGGAAATGAATCTAATTAAATTGAACTCACTCATGCTCCTTCAACTCCTAATGCATGTCCTCTTCGTGATGTTGACATCATTGGAGAAGATGATGCCAACATGAATAGGTTCCTAAACGATTTTCTTGATAACCTTGAGGCCAACACACCCTTCTACCCATCCATGCACCAACCAAATCCTCCTACAGTACCACCTCTTGATATGTTTGGTTACTTACATCCTAAAAAAAAAGTTGCACACAAGTTCCCTACAACAGGTGAACCTATTTCCTCTAGAAAAACAAACACTCCCATCAACCTTGAAGAAACCTATGGAAAAGGTTTCACAATATTGAGCAAACAAGGATGTGACACAACAAGTGAACATGAAATTCATCAACTTCTAGAGAAAACACCAATGGATACAAACACAAAGGGGTTAGGATATCAAGATGCATCTTATAAAATCAAGCCTCCTAGAGAATATCTAAGGCTCTGAGAGGATGGCACGATGATCTTTGATTCCCCTCCTAATTTGAATGTCCTTCTTCCTAGAGAGAAACCCTTGATTAATAACAATGAAAAGGATTAGAGGATCACTTTAGGTCCTCCAATTAGAGAGAAGGGTGAATCTAGCAAACACAAGAGGCCTTACATGTTAGAAAAATTGAAGTCTCCTCACCCACCACCTAAAAGTGAATGAAAGCTACAAATTGTTCTCAATCAAGGATTAATATTAGTACTATTGAAAGGTGCAAGAAAACTAAGAGGGGGGGTGAACCAGTTGTCACCAAACATAATAAAAAATCTAAAACTCTTGTCAACTTCTCATTCATTCTTCTCTATGTCATGCATTTCTTTTTCCTTTTTATCCTTTTCTTGTGTTTTCCTTTTGGGGATGATGCAAGGCATTGAGAAATTCATGTCTCCTTCATGTTGACCCAAAAGGATTTCTTTTCCTTTTTTCCTTTTCATTTCATCTTTGTCTTTTTCTTGTGTTTTCATTTTGGGGATAACACAAGGCATTAATACATTCATGTCTCCTTCATGTTGACCCAAAAGCTTCTTTTTTCCTTTTCTTTCACCTTTTCTTTTCCATTTTTCTTGTGCTTTCCTTTTGGGGATGACACAAGGCGTTAAGACACCCTATGGCTCTTCCATGTTGACCCAAAACGTTTTTCTTTCTTTTCAATCTCTTTGTGTCATTCTTCCAGTTCTATGTGTATTTGGGGAATGATGAAAGTTCCAATCTCTCTAAAAATCATTGTAGAAAAGAATATACTAACCCCAAATCCATAGACCCCTTATGTGTTTGGTGTTTTCATTTTGGGGTTAGTATATTCTTTTCTTCAACCAACATTGGTGACTTTTTCAAATCTTAGAAATGGCTCTTAGAAATATGATTTCTCTAGGATTTTTTTTATCATGTGCTTCTTCTTTGGGTAGATCCTCATTCTCAGCTTCACCTTCACTTTCATCTCTTCCTATCTATTCAACTCTTCTACATATCTCATCCTACAATGTCTCTCCTTTGCTTCTAATTGATTTGAAATAATCCATACAAGAACAATTTTGACCTCCACTTCTACCACAATGGGATAATCTAGGACGCATTTTCTCAACACCCACAACTCACAAGTCCTACTAAAAACTATCTCTCTTCATCTTTCTACCTGCAGAATCAGGAACAACCTGATCTAATACCACTAATGCAAGGGAGTTCCTCCAACTCTCAACACACTTCAAGAACACAATATATAATTCTATAATATAATTAAAATAATCCAAAAAATCAGCAACAAATATGACAGGTTTAATCATTCAAATTCTCTTGTAACACTTGGGATTATGACTAGATTGAAACTACAAAATTTCTAGTCCTCTGGACTAATGGAAAACATTAAAAATCATATTCAAATCTCTAATACAAGCCACAAGATCATTCATAGACTACCCTTCTTCATCTCATTTCTTCTTGCAACACCATTTTCCTTCTATCTACAATCTTCTTTTGAAAATCAATAGCATAATGAACATGTAACCTTGCAAATTTATTTACTGTTGTAATTCACCTCCAACCTACAACAATAGTCTCTACAACCTCTCACAAGAAAAGATACATCCACCTTCACTCACCCCAAATTTTGGAAAATGAAAATCAAACAAAGATTGTCAAGTCACAACTTTCTTGTTTCCACTATCTCCATCAATTTGGTAAGTCCCAATAAAACCCATTCCCAAGTTTCCTTTTTCCTTTTCAAACATTAAAAATGCACCTTGACACTATCTCCCACTACATAATTTGCAACATGAATTAGTCCAATTATGTAAAAATATAATTTTTGGTCTAATATCATAAGTTATTTCTCAAAACATTATTCAAATCAAACCACATAAAAAAAAAAAGACCTTTTTGGTTGATGCAAGATTTCTAGCAACCATATATATATATATGGTAGGAGTAGGGGAAAAGTATGAAAGAAGAATAGGAAATCAACAGGAAACCATGTCCCCATCTTAATATTTGCCTCATGTTGAGGCCATACAATATTTGGTCAAGGAAATTATTTTTCAACAACTACTTTGTGGTTTAGTTTTCTATGTTTTCAAAAACACTAAGGATGATTCAAATAAACATGGTTCCCCTTTTAATAGGTCATAATTTTCTAAAATCCCATATTCATTAGTGGCTTGCACATAGACAATTTTTGGTGTCATCCACCTCCCACAAGCACCATCTATAGAAAATAACCTTCACGAAATAGAGAGAAGCACACAGGGTATTTCACCATAAATATGAGTGAATAAAATGAGATAAATTACATATTGTACAAAGTGCCTTGTAAAGGCATGAAAAGTGGGTGATGGGTGAGAAAATCCCTAGCATGGGAAAAACTACCTAAATAACAAATGCACAATTAATCCTAAGTAAACTTAAGTGAGTAAGTGGTAAAAACCAATTACTCCAACACCCCCCCTAAGTTTACTTAGGATTAATTGTGCATTTGTTATTCAGGCAGTTTTTCTCGTTGTGGGAAGTTTCTCAACCGTCACCCACTTTTCATGCCTTTATAAGGAAATTTGTACAATATGTAATTTATCTCATTTTATTCACTCTTATTTATGGTGAAATAGCTTGTGCGTTTCTCTCTATTTCATGAAGCTTAATTTTTGCAAATGGTGCTCCTGGGAGGTGGATGACACCAACATGGTATCAGAGCCACCCAACCTACAAATATTTCCTTTTGTGAGTTTTCATTGAGTGTTTGAGATCCAAATTAATATTCAATTTTTTGTTTGTTGGTAGTGATCTACTTTGAGAAGATTGTCACATTTTTTTTCAATGATGGTTTTTTGAACTACATTAAAGAAAATAATTTTCCTCTGAATTTTTTAAAGGCTCGAGAAGCATTTTCAAAGGGAAAAAATTGTAGAATTTGTGAGGCATTTTGTTTTTGGAAATTTTGGAGGCCTTTTTTGTGTAGAAGTGATCCAAAAATTAGATGTTGCGATTTTTTCTGTTGGACATTTCAACTTTGTGTGTTGTAATTTTCAGTTTACTGGTTGTGATTATGTTTTTTGTTGGGAATTTCAAATGTTGAAGTGCATTTTAATTTTATTTTGAGGGAAATGACTTCTATTGGAGGCTTCTCAGAAGAGACCTAATCTTGTTTGGAAAGCCTAAATAAACCATTAGGGAAGGTGTTGAAACTTGAAGAGGCCGCAATCTTTCCTATTGAAGGGAATTTTTTCTACTTTTGAAAGGTCTAATATTTTTTGCTATACTAGGCAAGATTATTATTGTTTGGAAGTGTTGATGTATTTTTTATGCACTTCTCAACACAGGTAATGCACAAGTGCATCACCTCTCTTAAAAGAAAATCTTCCACAACCAGATTGTAGAACACTATCCCAAGGTTTCTAATATTAGGTCTTGATAGTGCTTGGAATATCTTAGTTGATTCATGTGATTTTCTAGAATCACAAGGAAGACTTACGGATGAGTCACAAAGTAGGGAAGTTGGATTTGCAAATAGATCTCTTAGGATTGAAGAGTTGTTGTGCATTTGTTGTAGGTTCAAACAATAGTCTTGAATTACATTTTATCATTGGATTTGGCCTTACAATGTGCAATGAACCTTAGCATAGGTCACTTATTAAAAAAAGAAGAAAAAGAGGCAGGGAATATAGAAGGTTCCTGAATCTATAACTATGAATGAACAGTGATAATGGAGGCTGCTACAGTAGACAAACTCCCTAAATTGGGTTTTTCTTGGCCAAGAGGATCCTATAGTTACGTAAAACCAATGCAATCTTCTAAGGACTGGATATTTTTCACACTGCACACACACATCATGCACATGCAATTAAACTAAGTTGTAGCAATAAAGGAAGGAAGCTCAGACTAGCTTTGCAAAGTGATTCATCATCAATGGACCACAAAAATCATGAGCTGGAAATTCATCAAATACTGAAACACTAATCGCCATCACCGCTTCCATTCAAGAAAATAACAACTAAACTAAAAGGGAAGTAAAACAATGCACACATAATGAGAAAGATCAAAAGCAGCACCCATAAATCATGCAATGCTATTTTCTATTGTTGTAGAATGTATTTACATCAGCTCTCCAACCATTTACAAATGAGGGGAAGACCCAAATTTATAGTTTTCCAAAGCACAAATGAATGGATAGGATTGATTCATAACGAGTGGCTCAAATTTGATTGCACTAGGGCCTCACCTACCCCATAATATATTACATTTTAAAATACATTCTTGTCCTTGTTCCTATTTTGTCTTCTAGTGGCAGAAATGTAGCGTTTTTCCACCTTGTGGATTTCTCTTTTCTCATGTAGTTGAGATGGCCAAAGGCATTCCTCTTCCCCTGGTGGATTTGCAAAATTTTACCATCAATCAAGTGTACTTGTTTCACTTATTTGTAGCATTGGAATCCACATTATCATAGAATAGATAGGTTGTCCTTTAGTTTGATGGGGCAACCCCTCGTGGATCATGATCACCAAATGAAGACACATAGTAACTCCTTTCAATTTTTGATTTTGTGGACAATTTTTTGCATTCTTGACATGTTGTCCCATGTTGGCCAATTTTTCCCTAATGAGTTGGCCATTATTTGGCTATCCTTTAAATACATCACTTAAGAATTGGGATCGTCTTCCTAGTATGGATTTAGAAGTGGTATTTAATTATGATTTTCTTTGTAGGCCTAGTAGGCAACATGCAAGTCCTCCATTTGAATTGTGCGCCTTATGATTTATCTTTTATCTATTATGCTCAGCATGCTTCCACAAACCCTTCTTCGGATGCCATGGAGCAATGGGAATCTCTAGGAGACCTCCCCTTTGTAGCAATCTTTGCTTCCCAACCACAACCCTGCACAAGACAATAAATGCAATTAAGCTCACAAAGCATAAATTCATGAAAACACACAAAACTCTTGGACTTGAGTTCCCTATGGTAGCCACAAAAGTAATCCTTGATTATAGAATTTACCACCTACCCACCCTCCCCAAGGATGACAATGCCATTTCCTTACCAAATTTATATTTGTCTTCATCATTATTCTGATTATGTTATTTTCATCAATACCTAGGTGAGATCACCCCAACCTTATCTCCTCTCTCACTCTTAGCGGGTTGATTTTGCAACTGCCTGCTTCCTTTAGAAGTATGATCTAATTGGTTTACAAGAAACTCATTATTGCAGTGCACTGGCTACCTTTCCTATAGGGTTTAGAGGATATGTGGGTGGGATGTATAATAGCGCCTCCATAAATAACCAAGGGCATAGCGGGTCCTGCAAGCATGAGGACAGGTGGAAGTATCAACGTGGATGATTGCGCTTTCAATGCCGCATGAAATGGCGAACATTGGAGAGCACCTCGGGAGAAGATTCCCACACAAATAATATTTTGATATCTTTTCCGACCTCGTTAGTTTTCAACACCTACAACTTTCGCTCACACAAATTTCTTTGCTCAGTGGTTTTATCATAAATCCCTTCTATATCAAAGTGCATGCCACTTTTAATGAATTGGTGATGTTGCATTCATCTCCTTGACATCATTTTAGATCCCCATACAATTTGGAGCCCTGCATTCACAAACACGGGAGATGGAAACACTATTCATGGGAGGAGGAATGCGAGGTGCCGACCAAGACTGCGGTTAGAAACAAATGGCCATGAGTTAAGTGGAACCCACATGAAAGAAAGAGGCGGATAACGAAGTGCAGAGGGACGTAACATGATGGTCATTGTGAAATGGCAGCAAGCCAAGGGAAGCCCACATCATATTTCTTGTAGAGTATACTTCACCACCCAACTGCGAGCACTCAATGATTTTCCCACGATATTGATCAGTTCAATGCAATTGGATTAACGCCTATAAGGTCCATATCTTGGTTGTTCGATAATATTCTTCCCATTACCTTCATTGACCACCCCACAACAAACACGGTGTGAATTGCATTACACTCACCCAACGATTGGTAACATTTTAATCACCTTTCCCAACAACCCAAATCCATCATCCCACAATCTCAATAATACCAGAATTTTGTCCTCTAGAGTACACTTCAATTTTTGCCACCCTTCAACACATATAATTTTTTAGTCTATTCTGGTTTGTGGTTGTGTGTCGCATTTGATTCCATGGATTTTCCAAACCTTAGTGATTCGCATGAGCGTGAACAAAGGGTGGCGACATCGCATGCAAGATGTTATAGCTAGGAGGGATGAGCGACAATAGACTACATGGAACCTACATAGTTAAAGTCCACAGGCAAGGAAGTACGGGAAGCCGTCACAAAAACACCACCACCCACGGTGAAGAGGGAACATCGTTAAGGGCATCGGATCCCAAGTGTGATATTGTTGTCAAGCCGAAGGGGGCGGGACAATGTCGTTCCAAGGCCGCAGCAAAGGAAATGATCATCAATGCCCCTCATGAAGGCGGAACCCACGTCCAGGTATTCTGCATAACGATCATCATCATAGGATTCAATGAGGATGCCACAATCCACAGTAGTGTCCAAAAGGAAACTTGCACCATCACCTCTGTGAGATATATCTTTATATTCTGCAATCATTCATGCATTCCCTAAAGCCCTACATACTCCACCCAAGCACCGTATTTTAGTTAGGCTCTGTGTGAGTCTCATTTTCCCCTGTGAGAGGGGACGAGGTTGTTGGTTATGTCTTCCTTAACTCGTCCATATAGGTCTTGATGAGATGCTCATCTCCTGACACGTTCTCTAGGCCTAATACTGATTTTTTCTTAGAGCATATCATCCAATTTCTGCTCTTGAGTTATCACTTCTTTATCTCAATTATCATTTTTGATTTATCTCCCCAAGATAATTCCTTAACTTCCAGGCTTGGGAAGTATTTGGGCTTCATAACCCATGGTTCCACATAACCCATGCATTCCTTCATTTATGTATAATGATGCCCTACCCACCAATCAATCCCACTGCGTAGGAGGCATCCATGTGAGTGCTTCTTTTAATCATTTATCTAGAAGGAAAATACATGGGTTGAAAACGGGCAAGCCAACAGTGAGGGATGCATGGGAAAAGAGCCACAGAGAAGCGTCAAGAGGCGGCCGTAATGGACACAACAGGGAAACAAGCAGTCCTCCAAGGAAATGGGCTCGCAGCTGGAGGAACAACACGGAGGTCCATGGCGAGATGGACATTCAAGCAAAGTCATTGAAGCGAATGGCGTAAGATGAGCGAAAGTCGAGATAGTGGACCCCACATTAAAGATCGCCATTGAAGGAGTTGTAGTTGGGAGAACTCAGGGCACTGTAATGATAAAGTTGTAGACACTCACAACAAATGATGAATAGATCTCTACAAAAATTCATAGTTCTCTATGACAGAATCAAAAAATAAGGCGGTACCCCATTTTGAGTGGTCTAATCCACTTCACAAGCACTCTTCCCTTGCAATGATACTAATGCTTCTCAGGGCTTTTCTCAGCATGACATGTTTGAATGACCAGGTGTGGGTAGGAGGATGGCTGATCCCGATTATAAAATGATGAATGAAGTCATTTAGGATGGCGAAGCCCACGACCTCCACTAGCCATCATAATTATACTTCTGGGTTATAGTCCCTTGATGTTTTCTGCAAAGACTTTTGTTGGTATTTTAGTCTCCACTCACATTCATCTTGTCCTCATCTGCGTTGCTTTAATCTTCAAGATAGATCATCGATGCCAAAGGTGGTGGGACTATTGCTCCCACTCATTGTAGATCATTATTTTTTCGTAACGTGTGGAAGGGAATTTCTGAAAGAAATGACCGTAGGGAACATGGGGAAAGGCCGACAGAGGGTCAGTCAAGGAATGCCATTGAGAAACAGCAATGAAAATCACGGTGGGTTAACATCCTTTGTGTGAGCGGGACCCGTGTATGAGATTGTCGTTTGAAGAACCGCATGGGCTTTGGGTCCTGTGTTAAAGATCACCACTAGGTAAATAAAAGTGGGATGACGTTTGGAGATTACAATCGCAAAATAGCAAGGCACAAAGAGAGACCCGTATTGCGGGCCCCAGATCGTCGTCGGAGGAAGTTTAAATAGTACCATGCGTAGAGTGAAAAGTCCTGATATCAACCCTTCCCAATATCCATGATTGACTTAAAATTTTATTTGACCTCGGATGGGGTGACTTGAGGATGCTAATAAGAGCATTACTCGGGAGCCACCTAGTTAGTACATGGGGAAACGATGCAACCCCCTAACTTACTCTATGATACTTTCCAAAATCACCTAACTATGTTGTTGAGCCTATGTGCTCATGTATCATTGGAGAATTGCTAATTCTGGGAGTCACGGGTGCATCATCTTTAATCCAACCATCTTGCAGGATCGAGACCAATACCTACCCTTCATATTGTTCTTCATGCATTTGCTTGCTTATGATTTTCTTTAAAATGATCTACGAACGTTAATTTTGTTTCCCTTAATCATCTATGATAAGCATCATGCTTTGAGTACAAAAGGAATTTGGGTAAGATTCGGTTGAGGGGTGCGGCTAGCATAAAGTCACTACAATAACATTATAACCATCGACCACCGCACAAAGGATTGTTGTCAGGCCGAGGGGAGTAGGATTCCATGAACAGAGTGCCCCTAGTGCAATCGCCGATGATGGATTGAAACCCACAAGATGCTCTACATCCGCGACAAAGTAGTCGGAACCCACAATACAGAGGTCCATGGGTGAAAGGCATGTCGAACGGTAGGTGTGAGGTTGAACTCCATAACGATCACAGCCATTAGGTAAGTGCATGCAAGAGGCTATTTAATGAATGCTGCATTAGGAATGACATGGCCCAAATAGAGGCCCGTGGTAAGGAAAATGGCACTGGTGGGTCATGGGCCCACAGGGAGAGATGGTGGCAGATGCTTTGCCATTCTAAGTTGTGATAAGGTGACAGCTTCCCGCCCATGGTGGTCTGCAAGGGTGGACCTGCCAACAAGTGCAAACGTATGATCCTACCCACAATTCATGATTTCATTTGAGGAATAGTACTTGTAGGTCCCATGAAATGGGGCGATGTATGAAGTTAGCCACCTAGATGATGGTGGTCAGGTTATGGCAATCCAAGCAGGAAGACCCCATAAGTTTTGGAATGGATGACTTCGAAATAATACATTAGCCTACAATAGTGAGGACAAGGGTTGGGGGATCAAGTACAAAGTCCGCCATGTGGGTAGCCGTCAAAGGTCAGCCACACAAAATGTGGAAATGGGGACAGAGTCCTACCCAAGGAGGCTCACATTTGCAGGTCCATGAAACATGATGAACGCAATGATGAATAGGGGTGTGGGGTCTATGCGATGGGTGGACATAAGGGCTTGGTCACAGGAAAACGAAAAAGAAAAACAACGAATAGGCAAGGGAAACCTGTGCATATGGGTTTGCAAGGGTCAATGGATGTTGGACAAAGAGCGAAGGGAATACTCAAAGACCCAACCTGCAAGGGGAAAATGACTTAGTGAAATCTCGCTGGGTGATTTTGGCCAATATGAAATTGATCATTCTTAGGCTTAGGGCCAACTTGGGTGTGGAAACGGAGGCACACAAAATGAGACAAGTTCCAAATGACCTGAACAGAGCAAAAAGAGGGGTTCCCTACCAATGGTGGGGTGTGTGTTCAAAACATGCACAACAAATGGCGACTCGCTAGGGAAATGCTCCAGAGCATTTCGATGAAAAACTAGAATCAAGAACCCAGAATCTTTGGTTTCGATTTTCATGCTAGGAAAAACAAACCAGACACTCAACTAAAGGATCAAAACCACTAGTCAACCCAACATTCAATATGCTAAAAATTCAAGTGTGTGCATATGTGTTAATTCCCATCCTTCAGTTACTACAAGAACCTAAGCTCCGTCAAGTTAAGCTATGAAGTTGTTTCCAACTCCAAATGCATTTAGGAAAATTCCTTGCTGCTAGTTAGGCATCCATAGCCCCATAGAGGTTGTTGCTATGATTCTCTTGAACATTTCTCTACTCTTAGTTCGGCGTCCATAGCCTTAGTAGAGTTTTTCAGACATCCCTGAAAACCTGAATTTCCATTCTTTTGATTTTCAATATTTTCTTTCTTTTTTCCTTTTGTTTTTTTCTTTTTGATTATTTATTTTATATTCTTTAAGTTCAACCCGCAAGCAATAAAGCTCACACCCAAGGCTAAGAATCATAGTGGTGCTGAATCCGAATTTTAGGTTTTTCACTTAACTAGACTTTGTGAAGGACCAATAGTGGTCATCAGATTCTTAGTGTGTGTAAAGATATAAGATTTTAGAATACATTAGAGTTACACCAACCAACAACTTATCCTGTTTGAATCAAATCCCCAAATTGCTTGACAATAATAGAAGACCCTCACCACCCACTCTAAAAACTTGATTAGAGTTCAACATAGAAATACATAGAAGAACCCTAGGTGATAAGTATGGTTTTTGTGCTCACAGATGTTCCCCGCTAAAAGCAAAGGGACCTTGAGCAAAGAAAAAACAAAAAAAAACAAAGAAAATGGAAAGAAAACAACCTAAACTAACCAAACTAGGAAAGTAGAAGAAAAAAAAAAACTAACCACCGAGGGAAAGCAGGAAAGCAGAGTATTTACAGGAAACCTACAATACTCAAAATGAACTATATATAGAGGTATTTACAAAGCACTATGTTCAAGCAGGGTGAGTTGAAATTCACACTCATTGGATTTTGTTGTGTATGCACAAGCAAACGAGCGATCATTATCGTTCTTAACCATGCAAATTTGTCATTATATTCTAAAAAAAGAAATTCAACGTTTTAAGACTCAAATTCAATCACATGTTCACAAAAAATCAACAACTAAGGTAATTCATTAACACCATGATTAAACCATAAACAAGTTCATCTCCCCTCATTCCCATAATCAAAATGATAAATGCGGTTGTGACAATTAACAAGAGCAAGGAATGATAGAAATTGGATGTTGTTGTTCAATTGTGGCAGTGTTTGATATAGTTGAGAGTGAGCACTGCATTGTTAGTCTTTGCATTAGCCACCTCAGGTGGGCATGGTGGAGGGTGCAGCATTTCACCCATCAAGCCTACATAAGGTACGTAGAATGGGGCAACAAACACTTCTTCCATGTCTTGTGCGAGATCAAGAATCCCTATGGGTTGTTCTTCGAGAAGATAGAATTCATCTCGTTGATCATCTTGGTTTACAATTTTTGGCCAAACTGGACATTGAAATAAATTTTTTAAAGTAAATCTTCACTTTCGAGCACCTATAGCGGCCAAACCATGAGGAATATGAAGATGATGGTAACTAGAGTTTCGTTTCATTTTTTCTATAGATTATAAATATATTTTTTTCAAAAATTTTGGAATCAAATTTCACTTCTTTTTCCATCTCCCTCAAAAAATAGGTTTTTTTAGAAAACATTTTTAAAAAGTGACTATCACCGTATAACACATAACTTTTTTTCCATGAAGGATAAAATTCTAATTCTTTCGAATTTAGATTGGTAACTCTAATATCTAGTGCTTACACTTGGTTAGATAGTTTTTTATTGAATATTTTTTCTTTAATTAAGTTTCAAAGTCAAACCAATTAAAATTTAGACATAGCGCGACCATATAACAAGTAATTTTTTTTGTATGTATCAAAATTCAATTTTATTTTTTTTGTTGGATCAAGGACTCCAATATCTGGTGCAATCATATTTTTTAAAACTAAATTTTGATAATATTCTATTTTCCACATGTGTGGAACAGAGAGCTTGATTTTAAGTGAAAAACCTACATTCACAAGAAATAAAAAATAAATATAATAATCAAATTTAATTTAATTAAAATTATAATATTTTGGAAGCTTATAATAAGGACTACATACTTACAATTTTTTTTTTAAATGAATTCATTTGATCCCCCAAAATTTAAATCAAAAGGGTGTTTTTTTATCAACATTTTGATAGGTGTAAAGAAGACTCAGCTATAGGTATGGTTTAAAACTAGCTGGGTTCTATCCAAGGGGGCTTGGTCTAAGGTGGTTTGGTCAAACTCTATTCAATTGGAAACCTTTAAGTGCAAATTTTCAAGGCTTAAATCATTATACTTTCTAAAAATATGTGATTTTAGCATAAATCAATATCTCCCAAAAGGTGTAAACCACTGTTGTGGTAGTACCTTTGATTATTTTCCTCAAAAGGAAACATGCTTCTAATATCCTTCCCCAAGTATTAACCTCATTTTTGTGATGTTCAATGTCATGGGATGATGAAATTCAAGAATCTATCATATTGCAGCCATCTAAATATGGAGGAGGATCAACAATGAACATTATGGAAGGACTCCAAGTTGCATCTTGTAGTTGGTCGGGTGTTTCATCTCTATTAGCAGCTATCTTAGCACCTTTGTCGTTGTCTTCTTCTCTTTTTTGTTCATGCATCTCATCATGGTGTTTAGTTGTTTCCTCTTACTCACTATCACTATAGATGGAGAAGGAGTTCCTTTTTCAATCTAGAAAATCTAATGCTTCATTATCTGGAGGTTCAGGAAGTATGTCTTCATTAATGACAACATCTAGGATGTACTCTTCTATTGTGCTAATATACCCTTGTGGCATGGTTCCAAGTGGGAGGAAAAAATGAAGAGACATTGTTCCATCAAGGGGATCAATGTATGCCGAATGATCCACCTTGAAAGTCTTCTACAAACCCTATCATCCATCACGTACAAGTGTTCTACATGGAGGAAGGACCTTGGATGACTGTTGCACAACATTCTCATCTACTCCACTTTGTCGTTTGGAAGCTTAGGACTACTTTGTTGTCATTCTTCCTTTGTTGTCCTAATACCTTCTCAAGGACTTCTTTCAACTAAGTTGTCATTCGGTTCCAACTCTTGATCTTCTACTTCAATTCGAACAACAAGTTGAGGAGGCTGGGTGCTTGGCTACTTTGCTTATCTTCTAACTTGTTGGAAAAATTCTTTGCATAAATCACACACAAAATAAGAGTGTGATGAATCATGGAGCCTACACCAATTTGGTAGCCATAGCACGTCCAAATCCACTTGGAATTTGAGCTCAGACCAATCCCTTACTAGTCTTGACACTAGCTGGCTATATCTTTCGATTATTGAATCCTCATTACTTGGGAAAGAAGTAGAATAGTGAATAGTCATGGCATGTAGTTGATCCCACTCCTCTAATATATGCATTTTTAGGTTCTTGATCACTATCATTTATGAAGAAGAGGTCTTCCAGTCTGATTTCACTTATGCCTTCATCATCATTTTCTATTTTTGAAAGGTTGTCATCCCTTTCCACTTGTTGATTTTCCTCTTTCTAATTTTTACCATCCTCATGAGCTATTGAAAACTTTGTTGACCCATCCTCAACTACCAATGGCTCCTCTTCTAGATTGGAGGACTGCTCCTTGTTGATAGAGGAAAGGCCTTCCAACTCCCTTTTGATTGAATTTTCATCACAACTTTCTATTGTCCTTCTAAAATCAACTTCTTCGTCTTCATGTTCAACTTTAGTGTTTGTTGTCCCAACATCTATTCCTGTGAAGCTTCTTGGTCCAACTTGAAGGTGTTGTCCTTTAGATGTTGACAAATTTTCTTCCTCATGGGATGACTCGTCCTCCTTGAGAGTTGGCTACTCCAACTTGTCTGCAAAATCCCTAACTTGGGTGATGATGTTTGCACATGATGAACAAGTAAATTTTGAAAGTGGTGCATTGTGAAATCTGCACCAGCTTGACATTAGTACTTCCTCCAATCTTGGTTCATCTTTGCTGCCCAAAAATTCTTGGATCAACCCCTTGAATGCCTTGGCCACTATGGTTTTCAATTCTTCCTCAAGCTCTGCAAGGACCAAAGGCTGATAGATTTCCCAAAAGGGAATTTCTCCTTGCAAGACTCTCTCAATCCTACTTAGAAAAGTCAGACACCCCAATTAATTATTCCTAAAAGTGCAATGGATTCGACATCCATCCGCCAACACAAATTGCTACAACAGTTTCCTAAGTCTCTTGTTTAAATTTGCATGAAGCTAAGTGATGTCAATTTGCAAATTCTTCTCCATTTCAAATCAACTTCTTTTGACTTCAAAATTTTTTGATTTTAAGTTTTAGCATTAGAAGAGATCTCCTTATCTCAGATTTCTTCTTGAAGGTTCTCTTTTCAACTTCCAACTTTTAGCTGTGTAGCCTCCACATGCCATGCCATCCTTCTAGTGTCAGTTTTGTTGATGTTTTTTTTATGCACTTCTCAACATAGGAAATGTACAAGTGCATCACCTCTCTTGAAAGACAATCTTCCACAACCAGATTGCACAACACTATCTCAAGGTTTCTAATGTCAGGGCTTGACAGTGTTTGGAATATCTAAGTTGATTCATGTTATTTGCTGGAATCACAAGGAAATCTTATGGATGAGTCACAAAGTAGGGAAGTTGGATCTACAAATGGAGTTCTTAGGATATGAGAGTTACTGTGTGTTTGCTATAGGTTCAAACAATAGTCTTGAACTCCATTTTATCATTGGATTTGGCTTTACAATGTGCAATGAACCTTAGCATAGGTCACTTATTAAAAAAAAGGAAAAAGGGGCAGAGAAGAGAGAAGTTTCTTGAATCTGCAACTACAAATGAATAGCTATCATAGAGGTTGCTATAGTAGAGGGCATGTGCAAGATTATCATGGAAAAAACATGCCCTTAAGTGGCAAAAAATTCAGAAAAATCAGAGTTAGGTAACTTGACATAAAAATTTGAATAAGTTATCTATATTATTTCAAAAATATGTAAGAATAGAATTTGTAGAAAATTGAATTTAGTTTATAGACTACTAGGTTTATTTTAAAAAAATAAAAATCTATTTAGTGAAAATTTAAAAATTTCAATGTAGTAGTACTTAAATTTCAGGGAAAAAACAAGAAGTAGATGTTTTTCTAGCCACCCTAGCCACAATAAAATGATAATATTTTTTTATAAGATTTTAGATATAAGTAGAGGACTCATGTCCCAATGTGATGCATATTCTTTTATAATTTTTTTCCAAGTAAATAATTAATTATGAATTTTTTATTACAAATTTTAAAAAATATAAAAATCTTGTATGTCTCACTACCTTAACTTGGTCAAAACTTCATGAAATTGTTTTTTTCTTTTTTTAATCCCATAGTATGTGAAGCATAGAATGTGACACATGTTTTGGATTCAAAAGATGTGATACCATTTGAAAACTATAGATGTTTTTCAATCAACCTATCAATCAAGACTTTAGTTGTAATTCAAATAGAAAATGAATAATAATTATTTATTAAATTCAAAGTAAATCATAATTTATATTGGTGGAAAGCTGAGAATCTCCTTTAAAAACCCTTTTCATTTCATCAATTTTGGATTAAAAAAAAGTCGTCAGCCCCATGGGCCATCATATTACTTACATATCACCACTTTTTGGCCCATCATGATCCTGCACATACCCTAGACAAACTCCCTAAACTGGGTTTTTCTTGGCGAAGAGGATCTGATAGTTACGCAAAACCAGTGCAATCTTCTAAGGATTGTAGATTTTCAGATTACACACACACATCATGCACATGCAATTGAACTAAATTGCAACAATAAAGGAAGGAAGCTCAAACTAGCATTGCAAAGTGATCCATCATCAATGGACCACAAATGCATGAGATAGAAATTCATCAAATATTGAAACAACAATCACCATCACCACTTCCATTCGAGAAACTAACAACTAAACTAAAAGGGAATTAAAACCATGCACACATAATGAGAAAGCTCAAAAGGAATACCCATAAATCATGCAATGGTGCTTTCTATTTATATAGAATGTATTTACATAAACTCTCCAACCATTTACAAATGAGGGTAAGACCCCTATTTATAGTTTTCTGAAGCCCAAATGAATGGCTAGGATTGATTCACAATGAGGGGCTCAGATTTGATTGCAGTAGGGCCTCACCTACCTCGTAATATATTACATTTTAAAATAAATTCCTTTTATTGTCCTTATTTTTTCTTCTAGTGGTAGCACTGTAGCATTTTGCCACCTTGTGGATTTCCCTTTTTTCCTGTAGTTGAGATGGCCAAAGGCAGTCCTCTTCCCCTAGTGTATTTGCAACATTTTACCATCAATCAAGTGCACTTGTTTCATCGATTTGTAGCATTGAATCCATATTATCATAGAATAGATAGGTTGTCCTTTAGTTTGATAGGACAACCTCTGGTGGATCATGATCACCAAGTGAAGAAATAGAGCAACTCCTTTCCATTTCTGATTTGGTGGACAATTGTTCACATTCCCGACATTTTGTCCCACATTGACCAATTTTCCTTGATGAGTTGGTTGTTATTTTTCTTTCCTTTAAATGCATCACTTAAGACTTGGGATCCTCTTCCCAATCTAGATTTAGAGGTGATAATTAATTATGATTTTCTTTGTAGGCCTGGTAGGCAACATGCATTTCCTCCATTTTAATTGTGCTCCTTATGATTTATCTTTTATCTATTATGCTCAAAATTCTTCCTTAAACCCTTCTCTCGATCCCATGGAGCCATGGGCATCCCCGCAAGACCTCTCCTTTGTAGCAATCTTCACTTCCCGGCTACAACCCTACACAAGATGATAAATGCAATTAAGCTCACAAAGCATAAATTCAGGAAAACAAACAAAACTCCTCCCTAAGTTCCCTATGGTAGCCAAAAAAGTAATCCTTGACTATAGAATTTACCACCTACCCACCCTCGCCAAGGATGACAATTCCATTGTGTTACCACAGTTATATTTTTCTTTATCATTATTATGATTATGTTATTTTCATCAATACCTATGCAAGCTCACCCCAACCTTATCTCCTCTCTCACTCTTAGTGGGTTGATTTTGCAACTACCTGCTTCCTTTAGTAGTACGATCTTATTGGTTTACACACAAATCATTATTACAGTGCACTTGCTAGCTATCCTACAGGGTTTAGAGGATATGCAAGTTGGACGTATAATAACACTGCCACAAATGGCCAAGGGCATAGTGGATATGAGGACAGGCCGAACTATCAGTGTGGATGGCTGCACTAACAATGTCGCGTGAAATGGTGAACATCGAAGAGCACCTCAGGAGAAGATTCCCACACAACAAATATCTTGATACCTTTTCTGACCCCGTTAGTTCTCAACACCTACAACGTTTTCTCACACAAGTTTCTTTACTCAGTGGTTTTATCATAAATCCCTTCTATATCAAAGTGCATACTACATTAAATGAATTAAAATGTTTCATTCATGTCCTTGACATCATTTCGGATCCCCATACAATTCAAAGCCTTCCATTCACAAACATGAGAGATGGCAACACTATTCGCGGGAGGGGCAACACGGGGTGTCGGCCAAGATTGCAGCTAATAAAAAATGGCCATGAGTTAAGTGGAACCCAAATGAAAGAAAGTCGCGGGTAATAGAGTGTAGAGGGATGTGATGCGATGGCTGTTACTAAATGGTAGCAAGCCAGGGGAAGGCCACACCATATTTCTCGCAGAGTATACTTCGCCACCCAATTGCGAGCACTTGATTCTTTGCCTACGATATCGATGAATTCAATGCAATTGGATTAACACCTAAAAGCTCCATATCTTGGTTGCCCAATAATATTCTATCCATTACTTTCATTGACCACCCCACAATAGACATGGGGTGCATTGCATTACACTCACCCAACGATTGGTAAAGTTTTAATCACCTTTCCCAACAACCCAAATCCATCATCCCATAATCTTGATAATACCAAAATTTTGTCCTCCAAAGTACACTTCAATTTTTTCCACCCTTCAGCACATATAAATTTTTAGTCTATTCTAGTTTATGGCTTGTGTGTCATATCTAAGTCTATGGATTTTACAAATCTTGGTGATTCCAATGAGCGGGCACGAAGGGTGGTGACGATGCACAAAGGTTGTTGTAGCTAGGAGGGACAAGAAACCATAGACTACATGGAACCCACACAGTTAGAGTCCATGGGAAAGGAAGTACAGGAAGCCATCACAAAAATGCCACCACCCACGATGAAGAGGGAATGTCATTACGGGCATCGGATCCCAAGTGGGATATTGTCGTCAGGCCGAAGAGGGTGGGGCTCTATCTTTCAAAGGCTATAGAAAAGGAAATGATCATCAATGCCCCTCATGAAGGAAAAACCTGCATCTAGGTATTCTGCATAGCAATCATCATCATAGGCTTTGATGAGGAGGCCATAATCCATAGTAGTATCAATAAGGAAACCTACACCATCACTTCCATGAGATATATCTTTATATTCTATAGTCATCCATGCATTCCTTGAAGCCCTACATACTCCACCCAAGGACCGTATTTGAGTTAGGCTCTCCTTGAGTCTCACTCTTTTCCTATGGGCAGGCATGAGGTTGTGGGTTATGACTTCCTTAAGTCGTTTATATAGGTCTTGATGAGCCGCTCATCTTCTGACCTGTTCTCTAGCCCTAATATTGATTTTTTCTGAGAGCATATTGTCTAATTTTGATTCTTGAGTTATCATTTATTTATCTCGATTACCATTTTTGATTTATCTCCCCATGATAATTCTTTAACTTCTAGGCTTCGGTAGTATTTGGGCTTTGTAACCCATGGTTCCTCATAACACATGCATTCCTTCATTTATACATAATGACACCCCTACCCACCAACCAATCCCACTGCGCAGGAGGCATCCGTGTGAGTGCTTCTTTTAACCATTTATTTGGAAGGAAAAGACATGGGTTGAAAATGGGCAAGCCAACCACGAGGGATGCATGAGAAAATAGCCACAAAGAAGCATCGAGAGGCATTTGTAATGGACACAGCAGGGAAAGAAGTGGTCCCCTCAAGAAATGGGCTCCCAAGTGGAAGAACAACATGGAGGTCCGTGGGAAGGCAGACGTTTGAGCAAGGCTGTTGAAGCGAATAGTGTAAGATAAGTAGAAGTCCACATAACAGACCTCATTTTAAAGATCATCATTGAAGGAGTCATGGGTGGGAGAACTCAAGGTGCTATGATGATAAAGTTGCAAACACTAACATCAAATGATGAGCAAATCTCTGCAAAAATTCATAGTTCTCCATGAAAGAATCAACAAATAAGGTGGTACCCCATTTTGAGTGGCCTAATATGCTTTTCAAGTGCTCTTCCCTTGTAATGATACTGGTGCTTATCAGGGCTTTTCTTAGCATGACATATTTGAATGACCAAGGGTGGGTAGGAGGATGCCCTATCCTGATTCTAAAATAACAAATGACATCATTCAGGATGGTAAAGCCCATGACCTCCACAAGCCATCATAATTATACTTCCAGGTTATAGTACCCTAACATTTTTTGTAGGACTTTAGTTGGTATTTTAGTCTCCACTCACATCTTTCTTGTGTTCATCTACGTTGATTTAATCTTCAAGATAGATCTTGGATGCCAAGGGTGGAAGGCCTATTGCTCCCACCCATTGTAGATTATCATTTTCTTGTAATGCGTGGATGGAAATTTATGAAAGAAATGACCACAATGAATGTGGGGAAACGTTGGTAGAAGGCCAGTCAAGAAATGGCATCAAGGAATGGTAGTGAAAATGGCAATGGGTTGGGGCGCCAGTCCGAGCCCAGTTGGTTATGGTGTTCCTTGTCGCAGGGTGCCAACCATGGGTTCGACTCTCCAGCGCTCTCGTGTTACCGGTTGGTGTGTCCCACCAGCACTGTCGATCATGGTAAAAGGTTTACCGATGGTAGGGGGTTATAGGGGGGCCGTGCTGCACTCGATTCCCCTCGTTAAAAAAAAAAAAAGGCAATGGGTTAACATCCTTTGTGTGAGTAGGGCCTGCATATAAGATTGTTGTTTGAAGAGCCGCATGGGCTTCAGATCTCATGTTAAAGATCACCTCTAGGTAAATAAAAGTGGGATGAATTTTGGAGATTACCATCACAAAACAGTATAGGGAAAAGAGAGACTCGTATTAAGGGCCCCAGATAGTCATCAAAAGTAGTTTAAATAGCACCATGTGTAGAGTGGAAAGTCTCAATAGCAACCCTTCCCAATATCCATTGTTGACTTAAAATTCTATTTTGCCTCAGATGGGGTGACTTGAGGACCCTAATAAGAGTATTACTTGGGAGCTACCCAGTTAGTACATGGGGAAACGATGTAGCCCCTGAATTTACTCTTTGATACTTTGCAAAAGCACCCGATTATGTTGTTGAGCTCACGTTCTCATATATCAATTGAGGATTGCTAATTTTGGGAGTTGTGGGTGCCTCATCTTTAATCCAACCATCTTGCGGGATTGAGACAAACAGGTATATGTAGGATCATCATGGAAAAAATAGGCCCTTAAGTGGCAAAAAATTCAAAAAAATAAGACTTAGGCAACTTGACATAAGAATTTGAATAAGTTATCTATATTATTTCAAAAATATATAAGAATAGAATCTATAGAAAATTGAATGTAGTTTCTAAACTACTAGGTTTATTTTTTTTTATAAAAAAAACTATTTGGTGAAAATTTGAAATTTCAATGTAGTAGTACTTAAATTTTAGGGAAAAAATAAGAAGTAGGTGTCTGTCTGACCACCCTAACCACAATAAATTGATAATATCTTTTAATAATATTCTAGACATAAGTAGAGGAATCATGTCTAGATATTATGCATATTTTTTTGTATTTTTTTCCAAGTAAATAATTAATTATGAATTTTTTATTACAACTTTTAAAATTTATAAAAAATTGTATGTCTGACCACCTTAACTTGGTCAAAACTTAATGAAATTCAATTTTTCTTTTTTTAATCCTATAGTATGTGAAACATATAATGTGATGCATGCTTTGGATTCAAAAAATGTGATACTGTTTGAAAGCTATAGATGTTTTTGAATCATCCTATCAATTAGGAATTTAGTTGTAATTCAAATAAAAAATGAATAATAATTATTTATTAAATTCAAAGTAAAGCATAATTTATATTGGTGGAAAGTTAAGAATATCATTTGAAAACCCTTTTTATTTCATCAATTTTAGGTTGTCAGTCACATACCCTACAAATACCCATCATATCGCCACTTTTTGGCCCATCATGATCTTTCACATCCCCCAACACGTAGCCTTCATATTGTTCTTCATGAATTTGCTTGCCTATGATTTTCTTTAAAATTATCTATGAATGTTACTTTCGTTTCCCTTAATCATCTATGATAAGCATCACGCTTTGAGCACAAAAGGAATTTGGGTAAGATTCAGTTGAGGGGTGCAACTGGCATAAATTCATTGCAATGACATTATAACCATCGAGCACCACACGAATAATTTTTGTTAGGCTAAGGGGAGCAGGATGCCATGAATGAAGTGCCCCTAGTGCAACTAGCAGTGATGGATGGAAATCCACATGACACTCCCTAGTCGTGCCAGAGTACTCAGAACCTACAATACAGAGGTTCGTGGGTGAAAAGCATGTTGAATTGTAGGAGTGAGGTCAGACTCCGTAATGATCACAGTCATCGAGTAAGTTCATGCGGGAGGTTTTTTAATGAATGTCACATTAGGAATGGCATGGCCCAAACAAAGACTTGTGGTAAGGAAAATGATGTTGGTGGGTGATGGGCATGTAGGGTGAGAAGCGAGCAAAAAAAAATTCATTCTGAGTGGCGATAAGCTGACAACTTCCCACCCACGATAACCTGGAAGGGAAAACTCACCGATAGGTGTGAACATATGAGCCTACCTGCAATTCATGATTTCATTTGAGGAACTGTACTTGCAGGTCTCATGAAATGGGGTGATGTATGAAGTTGGCCACCTAGACAGCTATGGTCAAGTTATGGCAATCCATGCAAGAAGACCCCATAAGTTTTGGATTGGATGAATTTGAAAAAGTCTTCAGATCAAGTGAAGTCAGATTTAAAAAATGCAACGCATTTTGTTGGATATGTCTTTCAATCATCTTAAGCGGATCCATGATCCATTTTATTAAAAGAAGTAAGTGATTTTGGAGATTCATCAAGTTCAATTATGCATCTCTTAAATAATGAAAGAGAAGACTAGGACAAGTCACTATATCCATTTAATCGAATGAAACAAAATGACAAAAAATAGAGAGGCATCATTGTTTGCTATGGAGAAACAAATTACATTCAAGAGGCACAAAAGAACTAAAAGCAGATAGTGTACCTAATCAGACTACTATAGCAATGCCTAGTTGAAGCTCTTAAGCTATGGAGTGCCCTCAATGGAGTAGCCCTTAAGCAAGATCAAAGGGGCTATGAAAGGAAAGTGTGCTTTATAAATGATGCCAATAGATGAAAAATTAAAGGAATTTGGAATGATTAGCCATTCACATCCAATGGACACTAAGAAAAGAATCAAGTAGTAGGAGACAAGGTACAAAATGCATTATATTTCGCATCTAAAATGAGTATCATTATTTCAAATGTTTGTTGCTTTCAAAAGGTCAATAGGCTATTATCTTTTAGTATAAGTTTGAATGCTTCATTTAAAAGACCAAGCCACCATGGATTGCAAGTGGGACTTGAATTTCAATGTTGCATTTGTAAGACATAGACACCTTGTCATGATAGCAACCCGATAAAAAAAACAATATTCAAGCATGTGTCAACATGATGGAAAATGCATTTGCTACAGCCATTGCCTGCATTTTAAAAGCATAAAGGAAATCCATGTTTTTTCTCAAGCTTCAGGGAGGTAGGAAGTTCAAGTTATGACTGGAAAACACAATATCCTACACTTGCAAGAGAGAATTCAATTGCACTTAGTTATAAATGCATAAGTTACTTCCCATTGTTGGATACAATGCATTGCAACTATCAAGGCATAGTGTAAATGAAAAACAAATTGGAGGGATGATAATCATGTTTTGCATTTCATTTGAGTGATTGGATAGTTATCTCAAGAAGCAAGATGTGCCTATGGTGATTGTTTCTCATCACATAGGTTTCTTGGCCAACTTTTGCCAAAAAATAGTAGAGACAAATATGAGTGTATCGAGAACATATGATGAAAATTACTTAGAGTACATGATTGGTAAATGCCATTTTTTGTCCACATTGACAAGAACCCATCTGGGTTTATATTAAAAGAATTCAAGTGCAGAAATATAAAGGGATTTTCTTCTATTATTCACATAGAGGATGCCATTTTCTAAAAGTAATATAGGTTTTGCATATAGAATACATCTTAAGAAGACCATGAGGCCAAACTCACAAATGAGATACTAAAAGAATAATGTGGAGGTTTTGTTCTCCAAAAGACAAAAAAATGCCAACTCAAAACCATTTCATTTCTTATAGCCATGGCCCAAATCTGAGTTATTTTATTCAAAAACACGAAACCCACTTAGGGATTTTACAGAAATTGTAAGCTTTCTACATTGTGAAGAAACACACCTGGGGTTTACAAAAAATAGTTGAGGGAAAATGCAAATACAAAGTACAAGGAATAGTTTCTCTTTCCAAACAAAGACCCCACTTGGGTCTGTTTCAGAATAATGAATGTAGAAAACACAAAAAGAACCCAGATTTTCTCTCTGCAACCATGACCAAGGGTCATCTTCTTCACAAATTACAAGAAATGCACTTGGGGTTTTGTAATTAAATTTCAAATACAGAGATAGAAAAAGAGAGCTTTCATGGAGGTAATTGGAGCAAGTAGGAAAATGTATAAGAAAAACACTTTCTAGTTTCTTGGTCGCATCCTGAATGGACAAAATTTCTTCAAAAACAATGAAAAACGTTGGGTTTTCTTCAGGAAAATGCAAACATAGGAGGAAATAAGCATTTTATGCTTTATTTTTAAGCTGGAGACAAAAAATTGTTTTTGTTTTCTAAGAAAGCATAATGGGGTGGTCAGCTTACCTAGATCTTTTTGCTCATTTTTTTTGCAACACTGAAATCTTTTTTCTTTCTACCAAAAAACTTCATTCAAGCTTCTCATGGCAGTTGAAATTAGTATGAGTAACCACAGAAGGAAAAAGTGGAACAAAATGGTTAGAAATACTCTACAGGCCGCGACATTTTTGCACTCAAATAGCTCCAAAAAAGTGAAAAAACACAATTTTGATACAAAAGAATGCAATTACCTACTATTCCATGTGTTTTTCATTAAAAATTTGTCAAGAATCAACCAAGAAAAGCACCATTTTCTGTGCCAACTTCAAACCCCATGGCGGCCAGGTAAATTCTCTAGAATGCTAAATGATGAAATGAGGGATTTTTGCTTATTTTTCCTTTTGTTGTTTAAGGTTTGAACCTACTATTGGTGGCCGATGGGAATTTTCCCATCTCTTTTAAAAAAGGAAAACAAATTAAAATGTGATGGGGGTCAAATTCTATGACTTATGTCTTTTTATGCCTTATGTCTTTATTGCCTTTGTCAAAAAATTGCTAAGTCCCTCAAAATCAAACATGTGAAATGTACCAAGTGCATAATATGCCTTGCCCTTTAAAATATGATATGCCTTGAAGAACTTCAAAATGTGCCTTCCAAGAAGTGTGGAAGCCCCTTATGATCATATAGGTCAAATTTGGGCCTTTGTTTTTCCTTAGAAAATTAGAAATGTTGACCAAGTGTGTGTCCTTGAAGTGCAGGAGTAGAGGTAAGTGAAGATGATCAAATGCCTTGGAGTTTTATTTTGTCTAATGCTTTTGGAGGAATTTAGATATGGCTTTGTATTTTGCATCTTATTTCAAAGTATAAAGATATGATTTAAGTGATTTGCAAATCACTTTTATTTTATGTCATTTTAATGCAAATATAATGCAATTCAAAGAGGTGGTGGGGCCCTCTTGCATTCTAATTTAAAATGTAAAATAACTTGATTAAGTGGTGTATTATGAATCACTTAATCAAGTTGTTATTTTGAATGATTTTTTTTGAGTCTTGTGTTTTCAAAAACACACATATTGCATGGGTCAAGGTTGGGAGACAAAATGATGACTTGCAGACATGAGGAGAGTGTGTGAGTGGTGCATTTGACTGTTTTGGAGAAACATGTGCTATTTTGGAGGCTGTTTTGTCACACTTTTGGCATGACTATGGTCTTGGCTTGACCTTGGACTATTTGGAGGACATTTTGGAGTGATTTTAGAAGGTTATTTTTTGGCCTCATTGCTGCATCCAACCAGAACCTTCTAGATGGACATGTGTGAGGGGATTTGTTAGGTTTTTCTTAAGTATCTTCATTTTGGCATTCTAGAGGAGTTCTTTCTTTCTAGCAGAGTGATAGCTTTGTTTTTTGGAGTTATTTTTCAGCATGGAGTAGTATTGTAACTCAAATGGACTTGTTATACATTGAGTACTTTGAATCAATAAAATAGAGCATTTTACCTTCTCATTTCATGTTTAATAGCATGTTGTTAGTGATTGATCAATTTTTTTTGTGAAATTTATCTTTCCTTGCAAACTTGTCTCATGTTTAGGCATCTATTTAGCAGAAAATGCATCGTAGTAGGTTATAAGTAGTGTTAGTTAATAGTGTTGTTAGTTGTGAAACTTTTTTGTTTTCCTTCTAAAAGCCCTGTTTAGAGACCTCCTTATAAATTATTTATGTTAAATGCATGTGAAAATGAGTTGTGTAAACAAAATTTTATGATATTGTTTTAAATGTGATAGGTTGTTATTATGTCTTAGTTGGTTTTTGGTGTATCACCTTAGGTAGTTTCAGTTAATGTTCATGTTTTATGCATCTCTTCCCCTTTTCTTTAGAAATCAGTAGTTAGGTGGCATCAAAAGGGGAGCCAACCCATAATCTAGAGGTTTACTTTCAAATAGGACACCCACAACCTAAAACCAGTCCCATGTTACATCCAAACCTACTAAGTTCTTTCATAGCTTGGCATTAGGGGTGAAAATTTGGATCACTAACAGTAGCCTTACTAAAAAGCATATGACTTGGCATAAGGATTTATAAGTTGGCTCTCATGTCTCCTTCTTTGTTTGCATTTTCATTTTCTACTTTAAAGTAATTTCTTATAGTATGGTGTTTAGCAATCTCTTTAAAGTGGGGGCGTGCATTGGCATCATTCTTTTGCATTTTTCCTTTTCTCAATTCTTGGTGTAGTTTTCTTACTTCATACGATGCATTTGTCGCATTGTGGATGACATTGGGTGTGATTTCTTTCAAGAGCATGATCTCTCTTAGCATATTATATTCCTCTTAGTGGCTTGATGTGACACACTACATCCCCTAAGTTGTGAATCTTCTATTCTTTGATTGGTTGTGTTTTGGAGACATTAGGAACAATGTTCCCTAAGTTAAAGACCTCGCATGAACTAAGCATGACTCCTTTGAACATTTCCTATTTTTGCTGCACTTTGAATTTTTTGTTATATGGCCACCTTGCATAACATATCTTACATGCCCATAGTGCCATCCTATTTTTTCATAAGCTCCAAGCATTTAAAGTTTTTCTTGTCTCATGAACCTTGAAAATCATCTTTTGTGGTGCCTCATTAAAGTTATCAGGAGACCTATATAACTTTGGTATGGTTGAGTGGGAAGCCCAATTCAAGGCATGACTTTCCCCATAGCCACTTGTGTGTGTGATTGCATACCAGCCATGAGTGTATGTTTCTCATCTATTAGGACTTCTCACCCAGGATAAAGCCAAGAGTTTCATCACCTTAGAGTGAGTATGCATTTTTTGGATAAACAACCTAGATCTAATCCACATTGTGATGGACAAATGGTCAAAGCTTGATTTGATTCTTTTATTTCCACCTTTTTCTCTTTTTCATCTTTGGCAATGTATGCTTGTGCTTTATTGTTGCTCTTTATATCATTCTCATGTGTGTTACTTAGTGCTCATGCTAGTTTGTTCTAGGATCTTGTGTTGGATGTTGTGGATGTGTTGCTGATATGTGGTTGTCATTGATGTCAACACTATTAGCATTTGGTGTATCAATTTTTGTATATGTCAAGGATATTGAGAAAATTTTAAAAGAAAGTGTTATGTGTTCCCAATGGAACTATGTAGGTCATGATGGTGTCATGTTCTGTACATTGAATATTAGCTTATGTGGATTAAAGGGTTTATTGTTGAGTTTATCTAGATCATCTACAAGAAGTTTCAGAGGTTCGTGTGAAGTTTTGAGTATCTTGTTGTCTGACAGTGTTTTTTTGGTCTCTATTAGTGTTCTTGAATGAAGATTGTGTGATTCTGGTTATCTCGGTTTGTGCAAATGTTTCTATGTTGTTTCTTGGTGATCATAGATTTCTCTAGATCATTCTATATCTTTGTGGTATGTCCACATTAATCATATGCTCATGGTTGAAGATATTTTCTTGTGCATGTTCAGTTTTTCATGTTTCTGGCCGACATGTTGGTGGTAGCATGTTGTGGATCTTCAAAGTGAAATTAATTAAAGTCTTTTCATATTGGATATTTTAATTTGGGTCTCTACTATGTTGTGGCTGACCTTGGTGGATTCACATTAAAAGTTTATTTGTAAATTTGGGCTGACATTGCAAATATATTTTATTTTTCTTGGGCGATGAAGTTGTGATGGAATCTCATGTAGTGGATATATAAGGGTGATTAGTTCAATGATGAATACGATGCTTCATGTGCTCCCATGTGTGTATGTGTGAATATCATTCAATTGCAGAGCAGATTGTGAAGAAATTTGTGTGAAGTGTGAAGAAGTGTTGAGCTTAATTGGAACTATAATCAGGCTTGTGCAAAAGCTATTTTCTTAGTTCATACCATCCAGATTTTTAATCCAACTCTATTGGGCAGTGAGCCCCTTTTGTAATTGAGAAGTGAGCTCTAGGTAGTGTGCCTAAATTCATGTGCATTCCCCTTATTATTTCTCATTATCCTTTAGAAGAGTATAATCTTGTGGACTAACATCAACCATGGTTTTTCCCCTAACAGGGTTTCCACATAAAAAATATTGGTGTTCTTTATCTCTCTGATGTGTTAATTGCTTGTGGTTAATTGTTTATTCATTAGATATGAGATTAAGGTTAAGTTATAAATGTTTAAATTTTTGTGACAACTGATTCACCCCACCTCTCAGTTGTTTGTCCTTTTTTTTTTCCAAAGATTGGTATCAGAGCTTGTTCCTTTGAAGAAGTCTAACATATTGAGGTGATCCAAAATTGCAACATTCAAGAAGGACAGTCCTAGATTTGATGGCACTAACTATTCGCTATGGAAGATTAGGATGCAATGTCACTTAAGGTGTATTGGTGAAGCCTTTTGGAAGATCACAACAGATCCATATACTATTCCTTAGAATGGCCCATCTACTACTGATGAGATCAAAGATGTTGAAAGTAATATTAGGGCTATTGAAGCTTTAGTGAGTTCCTTGACAGATTCAGAGATGGTTAATGTGGTAGGTCTATAGATAGCTCATGAGATTTGGACAAAACTGGAAAATTTGTATGAAGGAGATGCACAAGTGCAGATGGCTAAGCTATAAAGCTTGAAAGGAAAGTTTGAGAATCTGAAAATGGGTGAAGATGAAAATATCACTTCTTTTATGCAAAGAGTAAATGGGATAGTGATGGGTATTAAATGTGTTGGTGGTTCTATGGAAGAGGATGAAATTGTGGCTAAAGTACTCAGATCCTTGACTCCCTCCTACAAAATGAAGGTTCATGCTATTGAAGAGTTCAAATAAGTAAACAAGATGACAAGAGATATGTTGATCGGGAAGCTTGCTACCTTTGAGATAAGTGAATTTGGTGAAACTACACCGAAGACTGAATTTGCATTCAAGGCTACTATATCCGAAAGTAACAGGAAAAGATATAGTTCAAGAGAGAGTTTCAAAAAGATATCCAAGTATGATGAAGAATTGAAACAACTTGAAGATAATGAAAGAGAGGAAGAAGAACTAGAAGCACTGATTGCAAAGCAAGAAGGAAGAGGAAAAGGTAAGTATGAAGATGTATTACCTATTAAATATTTTTCATGCAGTAAAATAGGTCATTTTTCATCAAGATGTCCTGAAAGAGTTCCTAGATCTAAGCCTAAGAAGTCTAGATTCCCAAAGAGATACTACTTTGCTAAAGATGTAGTGACTAATGATGAGTTTGATAAAGATAATAGTAAAGAAGATGATTGGGCTTTCATTGCTACCATTGAAAATAATCCTATGGCTACTAAATCTACTAAAGATGAAAAAGCTCTTGCAGCTCAAGTTGAAGAAAAATATGAATGGGTCAATGATAGTGGATACTCACATCATATGAATGGTGATAAAAGAAAATTTGTGAGTCTAGAAAATTATGATGGTGGGGTTATAAGATTTGGAGATAAAAATGCTGGTGTGATTTGTGGCAGAGGATCTATTTGCCTTGGTGGTAAGGATAACACTAATGATGTCCTCTATGTTGAAGTCCTGAAGCATAACTTGTTGAGTGTTGGACAGATGGTTCACAAGGGATATGATCTTCAATTCAAAGACAAAAGATGCAAGATATGTGGAAGTTACGGGAACATGATTGCAACAAGCAAGCAAACAAAAGGTAATATTTTTCACCTGATTACTGCTAGTGGAAGTTGTTTAATTTCTCAAGTAGATGAAAGATGGTTTTGGCATAGGAGATTGTGTCATGTAAAATTTGACAACATTATCAAGATAAGTTCTACTCAAGCAGTAAGAGATCTGCCTAGATTAGTGAAGCCTGCTAATGTAATATGCAAGGAATGTCAGATGGGTAAAAAAACTCGAGTCTCATTCCAGAGCAAATAGTTTCATTCAAATAATTTGCTAGATCTGCTCCATACTAACCTTTGTAGTCCCTCCAGAGTCAAAAGTATTCATGGAGAAAGGTATTTTCTGTTGGTTATTGATGATTACTCTAGAATGATTTGGGTTTCCTTTTTGAGAGAAAAATGTGAAGCACTAGAGAAATTCAAAAGTTTCAAGGCTATGGTAGAAAATGAGAAAGGCCTTAAAATCAAGTGCCTGATATCTGACAGAGGTGGTGAGTTCATTTCTAAGGAGTTCAACTCTTATTGTGAATATCATGGAATTAAAAGATAGTTAGCTACTCCCCGAACCCCTCAACGAAATGGAGTTGTAGAGAGAAAGAATATAACAATTATGGATGCTTCCAGAACCATGATGATGGAAGGAAATGTGTTTCAGATATACTGGAGTGAAGTAGTAAGTACTAATGTGTATACCTTGAACTAGGTAAATGTGAATGGAAATTATGGTAAGACCCCTTATGAGTTATGGTTTCGTCACAAACCTACTGTCAAGTATTGTAAGATCTTTGGAAGAAAGTGTTATATCAGGAGAGATTATGATATAGGAAAATTTGATACTAGAAGTGATGAAGGGATCTTCCTAGGTTACTCCACTAAGAGCAAGGCCTACCGGTGCTATAAAAAAAGACTAGGAAAGATGGTTGAAGGTGAAAATGTCAGAGTTGATGAGGACTCTGTCAAATCATCCAGACGATGCAACTATGATTCAAATGAAGACAATACAAGCCAAGGGAAGAACACTCAGACACTGAATCTACTTCAGATTATTCCATATGTTCTGGTGAAGTAACCTCAATTTGTTCTGGTAAATCAAACAAGTGCAGAAGAAAAAACAAGTGCAAGTGTAGAAGAAAGATTAGAAGAGTCAGAAGTCCAAGTAAGTCCCAAAACTCCAAGATATGTAAAGTTGAATCATTATGAAAGTCAAATCATAGGAGATAAGAGTAAAGGAGTGCAAACCAGAAGAAAAATAGCAAAAGAATATTGTCTGATTTCCAAGATTGAACCTAAGAATGTCACTAAAGCTTGTCAAGATGAACACTAGTTGGAAGCTATGAAGGAAGAGCTAACATAGATGGAGAAGAATGACACATGGCTACTCGTTCCTAGGCCTAAAGACAAAAATGTGATTGGTACTAAGTGGGTATTTAGAAACAAGTTGAATGAAGTGGTCCAGAATAAAGCAAGACTAGTATGTAAAGGTTATTCTCAAATGGAAGGTATTGATTTTGAAGAAACCTTTGCCCCTATAGCTAGAATTGAAGTTGTCAGATTATTTCTTGCTTATGTTGCACACAAGAATTATAAAGTCTATCAAATGGACATGAAGTATGCATTTCTAAATGGAGAACTAGAAGAAGTATACATTGAACAACCGAATGGATTTTAGCTAACAGATAAGGGAGTTATGGTTTGCAGATTGAAGAAAGCTCTGTATGGACTGAAGCAAGCCCCCAAAGCTTGGTACGCTAGATTGGACAATGTCGGGAGATTGTTGGATGTTGTGGATGTGTTGCTGATATGTGGTTGTCATTGATGTCAACACTATTAGCATTTGGTGTATCTATTGTTGTATTCATCAAGGATATTAAGAAAATTATAAGAAAAAGTGTTCCAAGTTCCTAGTTAAACTGTGCAGGTCATGAAGGCATTTTGTTCTATACGTAAAAGATTAGCTGATGTTGATTAAATGGTTTATTGTTGAGTATGTCATCTATCGGAAGTTTCAGAGGTCTGCGTGAAGTTCTGTGTGAGTTATGGTCTGACAGTGTTTTCCTAGTCTCTATAAGTGTTCCTGAATCAAGATTGTGTGATTCTAGTTATCTCAGTTATTGTAGATGCTTCTTTGTTGTTTCTTGGTGTTCTCAAATGTCTCTAGTTCATTATCTATCTTTTTGGTATGTCCACATTATTTGGAGAGCTCGTGGTTGAAGATATTTTCTTGTGCATGTTCAATTTTTCATGTTCTTGGCCAACATGTTGGTAGCATGTTGTGGATCTTTGTGGTGAAATTAATTAAAATATTTTTTTGTTGGAGATATTAATTTGGGTCTCCACTATGTCCTGGCCAACCTTGGTGGACCCACATTGAAAATCTAATTATAAAGTTGGGTCGACATTGAAAATATATTTTATTTTTTCTGGCCGACTAAGTTGTGATCAAATCTCCTATAGCAGATATATAAGAGTGATTGTGTGATCGGTGGAAAGTATGCTTCATGTGCTCCTATGTGCGTATGTGTGAATATCATTACTGAGTAGAGTGTGAAGAAGTTTTGAGCTCAATTGGAACTATAATCAGGCTTGAGCAGAGGCTATTTTCTTAGTTCATACCCTTTGGATTTTTAATCCAAATTTGTTGGGCAGTGAGCCCCTTTTTGTAATTGAATAGTGAGCTCTAGGTAGTGTGCCTAAATGCATGTGTATTCCCCTTATTGTTTTTCATTATAGTTTTAGCAGGGTATAATCCTGTGGACTAACATCCACCATGGTTTTTCCCCTAATAGGGTTTCCACGTAAAAAATCTTGGTGTTCTTTGTCTCTCTGATGTGTTAATTGCCTATGGTTAATTGTTCATTCATCAGATCTAAGATTAAGGATAAGTTAAGTTAGAAAAAGTTTAAATTTCTATGACAACTGATTCACCCCCCCTCTCAGTTGTCTGTCCTTGTTTTTCCAACAATTGGTATCAAAGCTAGTTCCTTTGAAGAAGTCTAACAGCTTGAGCTGATCTGGGATGGAAACATTCAAGGACAACCATAGATTTGATTGAACCAACTACTCACTGTGGAAAGTCAGGATGCAATTTCATTTGCAGTGCATTGGTAATGCTTATTGGAAGATTATAGGAGATCAATATACTATTCCTCATAATGGTCCCTCCTGTGCTAATGAGATCAAAGATGTTGAAAGGAATACCAAAGCTATGGAAGAATTGGTGAGCACTCTAATAGATTCAAAGATGGCTAGTGTGTTAGGTCTGCAGATAGCTCATGAGATCTAGACGAAGCTGGAAACTTTATATGAAGGAGATACACAGGTGAAGATGGCTAAGCTACAGAGCTTAAAAGGAAAGTATGAGAATCTGAAGATGGGTGAAGATGAAAATATTACTTCTTTTATGTAGAGAGTAAATGAAGTAGTGCTAGGTATTAAATTTGCTAATGGTTCAGTGAGTGAGGATAAAATTATGGCTAAGATACTCAGATCCTTGCCTCCTTACAAAATGAAGGTTCATACTATTGAGGAATTTATGTATGTAAATAAGATGACAAGAGATACATTGATAGGGAAGCTTGTTGCTTTTTAAATAAGTGAATTTGGTGAATCTAAACCAAAAATTAAATCTGCATTCAAACCTACTGCATCTAAAAGTTATAGGAAAAGATATAGTCCGAGAGAGAGCTCTAGAAAGATATCTAAATATGATGAAGAACTAAAATAGCTCAAAGACAAAGAAAGAGAAGTACAAGAACTCAAAGCACTGATTGCAAAGCAAGAAGGAAGAGGAAAAGGTAAGTATGAAGATGTATTTCCTATTAAATGCTTTTCATGTAGTAAGATGGGTCGTTTTGCATTAAGATGTCCTAAAAGAGTTCCTAGGTCTTGTTATGCCTTGCATAACCAACCCATTTTAAATTTGATTAAAATGGGACCCCTTCCCCCCCTCTTTTGCTCTAAATTATGACTTCTTTTGGGCCTGTGGATTTTATTGCTTTGATTGCTTTCAAGGTCATTAGTTCTTCATCTCACCCATCCAAGTCATTCCCCTAGGTTGCACGTTGAAAACTTAAGTTTTGAGGTAAAGTTCAGGTTTTCACCTTGTTTCAAGATTTTTTGACCCATCCAGATTTTCCTAGATTCCATCATAAACCCAACAAAGTAATTTCAATGTTGGAAGTTCAGAGTTTTAGGCTCTTCATAGAATTCCGCCTGGGCCAGATTTTTTCGGATTTCGCTTCGCCGTCGGGTTTTCAAATTTTGGGTCGCTAAGACTTATTGGTCGCTATGAGTTTCTTAACTCTCTCCGCCTGGGTGGATCTCTCACCGATGTGTGTTGTCGAATGGTTTCCATGCCTTTCCTTATTTTTCAATGCCTCAGTTTGATTTGGGTGGGGTTTTACGAAGCTTAGTTCAATTTGACGTGCTCTGAGTTGGTTGGTGAGTTTCACCTTTTTGTATTAATCAAAGTGTGCTCAGTAATGGTCCATTATTCATTGCAAACCCACTACAAACCTTGTCAAGTGTATCTGAGTTCCATTTGGGTAATCTGAGCTTGCCCCTATTCTTCATGGTAGAGGTCTTAACAGTTGAATCTAGGGCATCACTAGTTTGTCGTGCACTTTCATTACTTGACTCCTCAGGTAGTGTAGATCCAAAGGGATAAATAGAAATCATGAATTAGATTCGAGTTGACCTCAAGAGATTTAGAATTCGTTGAGTTTCGATCACTTCATGAAAATTCGAGCGTGATGAAGGTTTTTCGGGATTCCGAAGACTCTGTGGAATTTCCATGTCTCTGGATTTTCTTGGATTCCTTCATCTTCTCAAAAGTGTACACTGAGTTTGGATTTTTGGGTCATCTGCGGAATTTTGGGCCAACTGAATTTCTCTGGATTTTCTGCCAAGCTTCGAGTGGCTTGAAATTGTTGACATAGGAATGATTTAGGTGATGAATGCTTGATATTCCATGCTTATTTTGATGGATTTCACAATGTTATATGCATTCCTTCTTCATTCGAATGATCTATTGGTGAACCTTATACCTGCTTTGGGATTCTCTGTTCTAGCCAAATTTTCCCAGTTTCCTTCAATTTTCTGAAGTGCGAAGTTTTGGGTCATCCGTGGAATTCCAGTCCAGCCGAATTTTTCTGAATTCTCTACTATGCTGTGGAATTTAAGAAATTGGATAAAATTGATGAATCTAATGATGAATGCTTAAACATATCTTGCTTTAGCTTGATGAATTTCATTGTTGTATTATGCTTGTGTTAATTTTGATTATCCATTGTTGACATTGGTGCTTCATCGGGAGAATCCGCCCTATTCGGAATTTTCAGAAATTCTTTCCAGATTGTTCTTCCCCGGTTAACTTGAAATCCTGAACTTCACAGTGTTCGTGCTTAATGGCTAATTTTATGGTTTTATCATGATTTGAAGCTAACACTTGGATGAAAATGTTGTCAAAATTTGGATTCTCACATTGGTGTTTGATGAATGTAGGTTGAGTCTGGTAGGACAATGGTGGTTGGAGAGGCTAAAGGACACAAAGGGATCATCCATATCTGAAGCAAAAAAAATAAA
The DNA here is from genome assembly GCA_007258455.2 of Sequoia sempervirens. NCBI lineage: Eukaryota > Viridiplantae > Streptophyta > Pinopsida > Cupressales > Cupressaceae > Sequoia > Sequoia sempervirens. The sequence continues at coordinate 41,763 of VDFB02038722.1, forward strand.
AAATGAAGTTGGATGAAAAGAGTAGGATTCTTGAGGGAAAGATGACATCAGTTTGGTTTGAGGTTTTAGATACAAATATGAACACCCTGCTACAAAGGACTAAGGCTATCATGGGATACAGTAACTGGGCACCAGCTGGATGATGCAGTGACCTACAGTGCAATCATTAATGAATATCAATCCAACAAGAGAGACTGGGACAATACGATGGGGCAACTGAAGAATAATATTAATGCTATTGAATGGAAAACTAGGGTTTCACCTATGCCACTTGCAGATAGCTTGCAGAGGACATTCTTGGTGATGAAGACCAGAATGGAACAAGGTATGGGCGAAGTGGGGGAAGCAGTTAATGCAAAGTGGCATCGAAATTCATGCTTCCTCATTATTTTTCTTTGCCTCTTCTTCATGCGTTTTGGTCCGAGTTATGTGGGAGATCCTGGGCCAATCTGGTTGGTGCCCATGCATTTAATGCATGTTTGACTTTGTTTCAAATTCTTCTGGGGCCGACTTGTTCTATGACATAATTATTGTAAACCCTAACTGGGCTGACACATCTGGTGGGTTTTATAAATATGGTGTTTCACCTCTTTTGTAAGGGTTAGAAAGGTTAGAAAAAAAGGTTAGCGGATTAGTTAGCAAGCTGGGGGATTCAGAGGGTAGAGAAAATCAAGAAGTAGAGGAGTTACAAGTTATTTTATTCTGAGTGGTCATTGTAATACAAAAAGACTCGAATTGTTGCTATCTTTGGGGATTCAATACAACTGAAGACATTGTGTTCTTGGTGAATTCTTTGTGTTGATCTATCTTGCATGGTTCTTGCTATTTATCTTTTGTGAATTAGGAGAGTAGAGGAAGAAAGGTAGAGGATGGGATATCGAAAAGAAATTTAGGGTTTTTAAGTAAGTTAGACATTTTTTGCAATTCAGCAGGAGGAGGAGGTGATGTATCTTCCTGATTTTCTTAGCATAGATGGAGATAATTTGAAGACATGGGTTTCTGTACACTGGTGATCTTGCCAGATTTGTAAGTGTTGCTTATTTGTTTCATTGACAGTAGGAGCAACCAGACTTAAACCTATTTTGTATTATTCTCTAGAATGGTATTCATTTTGGGTTAATCATTTGATTTGAAAAGCTTTCAAGGAATGAAATTTTATCTTATGTTTTGTTTGAATGATGATTTGCAATCTACTATTAAAGTTTGCACTGTGAATGAATGAAACTTTGTATCAATTATAGGTTAATTTTATTTTGCAGTTCTAGTTTAGGAATTCCTTGGAAGGTAACAAGTCTGATTAGTTGAATGAATTAGCATTCTTTTCAATTTTAAAACCTTGATCTATCTTTTTCTATTTCTTTAAAACCCCCAGTTAAAGTAGGTTTAGATAGATTTTTGATCTTGCAATTTAGAAGCTCAAAAATAGTAGGCCCCTTGAATATTAAAACCATATTGACCACTTTGTGAAACAACAATGTTGTGAACCAACATCAAGGACCTTGGGAGGTGATCAGTTTGATTACTGATTGTCTCTTTTAGGATAGGTGAGATACTTTTACTTTTATCTTACCTACATGTCGTGTGTCAACTTGGAACCTCAACAGGTCTAAGCCTAGAAAACCTAGATTCCAAAAGAAATGCTACTTTGCTGAAGAAGTAGTAACTAATGATGAGTATGATAAAGATAATGGAAATGAAGATGATTGGGATTTAATTGCTACCATTGAAAATAGACCTACGCCTACTAAATCTACTGAAGATAAGAAATCTCTTGCAGCCCAAGTTGAGGAGAAATATGAGTGGGTCATTGATAATGGATGCTCACATCATATGACTGGTGATAAAAGAAATTTTGTGATTCTAGAGAAGTATGATGGTAGGGTTGAAAGATTTGGAGATAAAAATGCTTGTGTGATTAGTGGAAGAAGTTCTATTAGCCTTGGTGGTAAGTAGAACACTGATGATGTTCTCTATGTTGAAGGCCTAAAGCATAACTTGTTAAGTGTTGGACATATGGTACACAAGGGATATAATTTGTAGTTCAAGAATGGAAAATGCAAGATTCGTGGGAGTTCCAGAAACATGATTGCTACTGGTGTGCAAACTAAAGGTAATATTTTTCACTTGGATACTACTAGTGGAAGTTCCTTAATTGCTCAAATAGAATAAAGTTGGTTGTGGAATAGGAGGTGTTAGAATTGTAAAATTCTGATGTATTTTACATGTTGTTCATACCCCTGAGTTTCCAATTTAGTCCTCATCATAAGCACAAGGGTCTTTCTTATTAATAATTTTTCCCATATTTGGCCATGTAGTCCCATGAAATCCATCTAGGTCTAAGTATTTCACTTTGTGATCTATATCAGCATGAGATTGTCAAGGTTTCCTTGACCCATAATACATTTTTGTCGATATACGTCTGTGTTGCCTATCGACAAGACATTTTTGATGTCACAGTGATTGGAGTTCACATGCAAGTATCTTTCGGCAGGAGAGTCTTCTTCGAAGTGGGCTCTTGGCGAAATATTATTATCTCACCGACCAGCGCATGGAATGATGTAGCGGCCAAACAGAAGACTATTGGAGTAATGTCTCATCGAAAGTGCCAGGTCTTGCCAATAAAACAGCAGAGGGATTATATCAAAGAACTGTAGGGAGAAAGTCATGTACTCCTACCGACCTATAAGTCACACTGATAGAATACTTCGGGGAGAGTCTCACTGAATAGACAAATTTGGAGGAACGGGTTCGGTGAGACATTTGGCATCGGTATGAGTCTTTTTGAAAATTCATAGTCTTGCCAATGAAATTTATTTCATTGGCGAAGGGGTGATCATGTCCCAACGACAACAGAATGTTACAATGACCCACATGAGACTACAAAATCATGAAAGAATACATATTAGTGAGACACAAGGTATGATTTGTGGGACATCTCCCCGATAACAGAGGTCGCAGTGAAACATGAAGGATGCAGGATGGCTGTTGGCGAGACATTGGCCTTCGGTATGACTATAGGATGTCTCGGCGAATGTCTCAGAGATGATTAGCAAAGCTCGAATACAATTGAGCACCAATGTTGTGAATGCAAAGCGGTGTGTCTCTTCGGATGCCAAATTATAAATGTTCATTCTCAATTGTAAAGATTATGGGATGTGATTAGATTAGATTAGATAGATTAGGGAAAAATACAGTAGACAAAAAATGTCATACTGTCAGACTATGATGCATAATTTCAAATGGAGATGTCAATGAAATTCAGTTGATGTGGTTGCTTATTTCTGGTGTCAATTGTCTGTTGTACTTATTGAAAGTATTACTAAAGTTGTCTCCAGGGTTGGTATTTTCTGGTTATTTAAATTGATATAACAAGTTTATATTCAGTTTATCAGTGCACATTTGTTGTATCTGTGTGGCTAATTAATTGGTTCTTTCAAGGAGAGATTAAATCCTTTTGATTAATCATAGTAATCAGGGAAATTCATCTAGATCATTAAGAAGAGCTTAGTAGTCATAGTCTTGCATGTTTATACAAGTTATAAACAAAACATATGACAAACAATTTGAGTGTTTTCTAGAAAGAGGTTTCTCATTGCTATTTCATTTGACTCCGTATACCCAATAAGGCACTAGTCTCTACATTTCACCTTTTAGATTCATTCATTTTATTTACATCTGTTAACTAAGCATATTAGGATTTAGTTTTAGAATATTGGTATACAATTTATACGAAATTTAGTTTTATTTGTCCACCTCCATCTGCCATCATGGACAAATTATTGCAAGAGAGAAGATCATAAGTCAAGTCTTCCCAATTCATATAGGTACATCTGCCTAGGTCTAGCAGCACCTAAAGAGTAGAAAGCTTAAACCATTTGGCTTTGTCTGTTACCCTAAAATGTACCAAGAGATTGGCAGCCTCTTGAGGTATTCTTACCTACGTTTTTGAGAGCTAACAAATTGGTGACTCCACTGGGGAGTCAATTCAGAATCAAGGCCTTAATCATAGAGCCAGGAACTTTGTACAAACTTGGCTAGGAATAAGAAATGTCAAATACTTTCTCACTTTTGAAAAAAGTGAGTGGTGACTTTGACAGAAACATTGCATTTGTTCAAACATGAATGGAAGAAGATCTCAATATATGGAACTAGAATGTGAACAAAGAATGGAGGGTAACCAAAGTGAGCCCACTGATTATGAAACTCCTCAAGATGATTATGACTCTTTAACTTATGAAGAAGTAAAAGCACGATTTGAATCTCAAAGAAAGGAAAGAGAAGAATAGGAGAAAGCCCAAATGATACAATCATTGAGAGAATTCAAATTACAGAAATCTCATAACATTACTCAGAGAGCTGGTTGCCCAAAATATGTACCACCTCATAAACAGGGCAATCATAGTGCAAGGCCTTCTAATCCGCTAAAGGTTCCTCACAATCAGATAGGGAATCAATACAGACAACCAAACCATCCATCGTATATTCCCTCACAATATACAAATATGTAGCCACCTCATGGTCAACATTATATCCCATAGCATAATACACAATACAATAACCCTATCTACCAATATCAGCATTCACCTAACCCTTCCCCCCATCAATACATAACAATGATCAAACAATTTGACCTGACAGGGTTTCAATGGTACCCTTACCCTATGGATAGCAGTTGGAGAAGTCTGGTTCGTAAGTTTACAGGGAGTAGTGTAGTCTCTACTGAAGATCATTTGGGGAGTTTCAACGCTTTCATCGAAGACTTGGATGTGCCATATGAAGATTTACATATGAGGCTATTCATGATGTCACTCATTCACGAAGCTAGGGATTGCTTCAATAGCTTACCAATAACTTCTATTGATTCTCTCCAAGAATTTTAGGATCAATTTCTTGAGAAATATGGAAATTTGTCTGCACCAAATTGGGCTTCCCATGGGTTATTAGAGATTCAAGAAAATCAGAACTTGCAGCAATATGTATGCCAGAATCAACAATTTGAAGAAGAAGAAGATGAGTATGTATATACTCAAGGTCAGGACTCCATCATAGAATCAGGATGCAAATTTTCCCCATTGGATGCATTTCTCAAAATAAGGAGACATGAAGGAGAAAATGAAATTTCTTTATACAACAGGATGATAAATATCTATATGCAATTACCTCCTAATTGTAGGCCTACAAGGGCCATGTTTGTTGAGCAGTTTGTAAGAGCATGGGAGCCTGCATCAGTTTATTGGCCAGAAAAGTAGTGTACCTTTGATCTAGTGAATAAATTCATTGATTCCATGGAGCGGATGAGGTATGAGAACACTATCAATGTTGAAACCAATAGTTGTATTTCTTATGAGTATAGAGAAATTGATCAAACAATGTAGCCAATAGAAGATGAGACATGTGCAGGTCAATATGGTTCATATGATAGCTTGCATGAGAAAGATGAAGATACAAGAGATCTCTCTTGCATAACAGATTGTGACAGGGAAAGCAGTATATGTTATGAGGGATCTAATGAATATTTTGATTGTGAAGATGAAGCTATGGATTCTAATTTATAGCAAGATGATTCTTGTTGTTCTTGGGGTAATCCAGAGGAAGAAGCAATAGAGAATGCAGATCCATTTGATAATGAACAAGTAACACTTCCTACTATAGATGAGAACCATGATACATTTGATGATGAAAAGGAGAGTACATGAACATGTGAAGAGAATAACTACAATGATCTTGAAATTTTCCATGTTGATGAATTGGAAAATGAAATGGAATGGGGTTGTGTATCATGTCACAATGAGGAAGAGTTTGAGGGCAGTCATGTGAATCTTGATTTTCAACAAGGAGATATTTTCAGCTTTTGTGGAGATCATGAAGAGGGAGAAATAATGGAAGATATGGAAGAAGAGGCATATTCACTCAGTAATGAGAAAATTTCAGATTTGCTAACTCTTGAATATCAGAGATGTGTACACAAGAATGATTCTGAAGTTTTGTGTCCAGCTTATATTTTTCTTGACAGTGAAAGTTCTTTGTGTAATGATTCATTTGACTCTCAATACATTTCTCAAATTGATGGAGAAAACTTTGAAGTTGATCAAAAATCTATGTCCATTCATGAAGAGGTATGTGATTTTGAAATTTCTGACTCATGTGCAGAAAACATTTATTTGCATACCAAGGAGGATAGAAGTCTAGCATTGATTGGTTCATACATGCATGATATTGGAGATATGAGTTAGAATCCAGTGACGTCTCCAAATGGAGATATGGAGGAGGTGCAAAAGTTTTCTGACTTCTTTGTCTCAAACAGTGTTGATATGACAAAAAAAAATTGATTCTCAAGAGAAGCATTCTGATGATGAAATTTTAGTACAGCTGGGAGAATGTTTTATAATACATAATAGTGAGAAAGATAATGAGAAATTCTGCATTGAATATGCATGTACTTTGTATGTTAAGGATAACATAAATTTGTCCCATGATGATGGAGAATTTGAATTACAGAATGATGAAGGGAATTTGGGCCAAGTTGAGCATGATGATTCTCTAAGAACTTTCAGTAATAGTGACAGGGAAGATTGCATGAATATCTTCAAGAAGAATTTGATGAGCTTAAGGAAAAACTAGGTGTTTGACAGAGGAACGTATTGGCCGTTCTTTTGGATGGCCTTGAACCATCATTGATGGTTTGAATTTCAGACCATAACAGTTCAAAACTATTGAAGTTGAAATACAGAGGATTGAGGGTTGCCAGTGCATGGACAACTCTTGATAATCCTCTTAAAATTATTTTCCATGCACAGTACTTTAGGGTTTTGTTCATCTCCATCTCCATTTTGCTCATTTTGTGTCTGGTCTGCTCAACCCAAAGATCTGGATCCCTTGCAATGATTGTACAGCCACTCATCCCTAGATGGAGCCACTGTTAGAACTATAAAATTCTGATGTATTTTACATGTTGTTCATACCCATGAGTTTCCAATTTAGTCCTCATCATAAGCACAAGGGTCTTTCTTCTTAATAATTTTTCCCATATTTGGCCATGTAGTCCCATGAAATCCATCTAGGTCTAAGTATTTCACTTTGTGATCTATATTGGCATGAGATTGTCAAGGTTTCCTTGACCCATAATACATTTTTGTCGATATACGTCTGTGTTTCCTATCAGCAAGATGTTTTTGATGTCACAGCGATTGGAGCTCACATGCAGGTATCTTTCAGCAGGAGAGTCCTCTTCGAAGTGGGCTCTTGGCGAAATCTTATTGTCTCACTGACCAGCACGTGGAATGATGTAGCAGCCAAACATAAGACTATCAGAGTAATGTCTCATTGAAAGTGTCGGGTCGTGCCGATAAAACTGCGGAGGGATTATATCAAAGAACTGTCGAGAAGAAGTCATGTAGTCCTACCAACCTATAAGTCATGCCGATAGAATACTTCGGGGAGAGTCTCACCAAATAGAGCAATCTGGAGGAACGGGTTTGGCAAGACATTTGGCATCGGTATGAGTCTTTTCAAAAATTCATAGTCTTGCTAATGAAATTTATTTCATCGGTAAGATTAATTTCATCGACGAAGGGGTGATCATGTCCCAGCGATAACAGAATGTTACAGCACCCACATGAGACCAGAAAATCATGAAAGAATACATATCGGTGAGACACAAGCTATGATCTATGGGACATCTCCCTGATAACAGAGGTCACAACGAAACACGAAGGATGCAGGATGGCTATCATCGAGACATTGGCCTTCGGTATGACTACAGGATGTCTCGATGAATGTCTCAAAGATGATTGGCAAAGCCCGAATACAATTGAGTGCCAATGTTGTGAATGTGAAGCATTGTGTCTCTTCGGATGCCAAAGTATAAATGTTCATTCTCAATTGTAAAGATTATGAGATGAGATTAGATTAGGTTAGATTGATTAGGGAAAAATACAGTAGACAAAAAATGTCGTATTGTCAGACTATGATGCATAATTTCAAATGGAGATGTCAAGGAAATTCAATTGATGTGGTTGCTTATTTCTGGGGTCAATTGTTTGTTGTGCTTATTGAAAGTATTACTACAGTCATCTCCAGGGTTGGTATTTTCTGGTTATTTAAATTGGTATAACAAGTTTATATTCAGTTTATCAGTGCACATTTGTTGTATCTGTGTGGCTAATTAACTGGTTCTTTCAAGGAGAGATTAAATCCTTTTGATTAATCATAGTAATCAGTGAAATTCATATTGATCATTAAGAAGAGCTTAGTAATCACAGTCTTGCATGTTTATACAAGTTATAAACAAAACATATGCCAAAAAATTTGAGTGTTTTCTAGAAAGAGGTTGCTCATTGTTATTTCATTTTCTTTACATCTGTTAACTGAGCATATTAGGATTTATTTTTAGAATATTGGTATACAATTTATATGAAATTTAGTTTTATTTGTCCACCTCCATCTGCCATCGTGGACAAATTATTGCAAGAGAGATCATAAGTCAAGTCTGCCCAATTCATACAGGTACACCCGCCTAGGTCTAGCAGCACCTAAAGAGTAGAAAGCTTAAACCATTTGGCTTTGTCTGTTACCCTAAAATGTACCAAGAGATTGGAAGCCTCTTGAGGTATTCTTACTTGCATTTTTGAGAGCTAACAGGAGGTTGTGTCATGTAAACTTTGACAACATTATCAAGATAAGTTATACTCAAGTAGTAAGAGATCTACCTAGGTTAATGAAGTTTGCTAATGTAATCCACCAAGAATGTCAGATGGGTAAACAAACTAGAGTCTCCTTTTGGAGCAAACAATTTCATTCAAATAATATGCTGGAACTATTACATATTGATCTTTGTCGTCCCTCTAGAGTTAGAAGTATTCATGGAGAAAGGTATTTTATGTTGGTCATTGATGATTACTCTAGAATGGTTTGGGTTTCCTTTTTAAAAGAAAAATGTGAAGCATTCAAAAAGTTCAAAAGTTTCAAGGACATAGAAGAAAATGAAAAAGGTTTGAAAATCAAATGCTTGAGATCTGACAAAGGCGGAGAATTCATTTCAAAAGACTTCAATTCTTATTGTGAAGAAAATGGAATTAAAAGATAGTTATCTGCTCCTCGAACTCCTCAACATAATGGAGTTATAGAAAGAAAGAATAGAACAATTATGGATTGTTCCAGAAAAATGATGATGGAAAGGAATGTGTCTCATATGTACTGGAGTGAAGAGGTAATCATTGTTGTATATACTTTGAATCAGGTAAATGTGAATGGTAATTCTGGTAAGACCCCTTATGAATTATGGTTCAGTTACAAGCCTACTATTAAGTATTTCAAGATATTTGGAAGAAAATGTTATATCAGGAGAGATGATGATATAGGAAAGTTTGATGCTAAAAGTCATGAAGGGATCTTCCTAGGTTACTCCATAAAGAGTAAGGCATACCATGCTATAACAAAAGACTAAGAAAGATTGTTGAGAGTGCAAATGTCAAAGTTGATGAGGATTCTGTCAAATCATCCCAACAATGCAGGCATGATTCAAATGAAGACAACAAAAATCAAGGGAAAAACACTCAAATACCGAATCTACTTTAGATTATTCCATATGTTTTGGTGAAGCAACCACAAGTTTTTTTGATAAATCAAGTTAGTCAGGAAGCACAGACAAGTGCAAGTGTAGAAGAAAGTTTAGAAGATACAAAATTCTAAGAAAGTCCCAAGACTCGAAGGTATGTAAAGTTGAATCACTCTGAAAGTAAAATCATAGGAGATAAGACCAAAGGAGTGCAAACTAGAAGAAAAGTTATAGAAGAATATTGTTTGATTTCCAAGATTGAACCTAACAGTGTCACTAAAGCCTATCAAGATGAACATTGGCTAGAAGCCATGAAAGAAGAACTAACATAAATTGAAACGAATGACACATGGACATTGGTTCCTAGGCCCAAAGAAAAGAATGTGATTGATACTAAGTGGGTATTCAGAAACAAGCTGAATGAGGAAGGTGAAGTGGTCTGGAATAAGGCAAGGCTGGTATGTAAAGGGTACTCTCAAATGGAAGGTATTTATTTCAAAGAAACCTTTTCCCTTGTTGCTAGAATTGAAGCAATAAGATTATTTCTTTCTTATGCTACTTATAAGAACTATAAAGTCTATCAAATGGATGTAAAGTCTACATTTTTGAATGGGGAACTAGAAGAAGTGTACATTGAACATCCAGATGGATTTCAGCTAACAGATAAGGAAGATATAATTTGCAGATTGAAGAAAGCTTTGTATGGACTCAAACAAGCCCCCAGAGCCTGGTACGCCAGATTGGAAAAATATCTATTGAAGCTTGGATTCACTAAAGGTACTGTTGATAATAACTTATACTTCAAATTAGATCATGATAAGGAGTTAATCATAAAAATATTTTTTGATGACATCATTTTTGGTGGAGATGATAATCTATGCATGAAGTTTGTTGACGAGATGAAGAGTGAATTTGAGATGAGCATGATTGGTGAAATGAAGTTATTTCTGGGATTGAAAATTACATAGTTGAACCGAGGGATTTTCATATCTTAGTCCAAATATGTGAGAGAACTATTGAAGAAGTTTGGAATGGAAGACTCCAAACCTGTTGGTACTCCCATGGTAACTAGATGTAAGTTGACTCATATTGATGACTCTCCTAAAGAAAGTAAAACCAGATATAGATCAATGATCAGTGGATTTCTCTACTTGACTCAGAATAGATCGGATATTATGAATTTTGTATGTATGGTCGCTAGATTTCAAGCTGATCCAAAAGAATCACATGTGATTGTTGTCAAAAGAATCTTTAGATATCTGAAAGGAACAATTGACTTTGGACTTTGGTATCTAAAGGATGATGATCTCACTTTGTGTGCATACACTGATGCGGATTAGGCTAGTGATGTAGATGATAGGAAAAGTACTAGTGGTGGTACTTTCTTCCTATGGAAGAAGCTGGTGTCCTAGTTAAGCAAAAAGCATAATTCCATTTCTCTATCCACTGCTAAAGTAGAATATATTGCTGATGCAAATAGCTATACTCAAGTGATATGGATGAAACAAATGATGAAAGATAGCAGGGTAATATATGAAGAGCCTATTGCCATATACTATGACAATTCAAGTGCAATAAATATATCAAGGAATTTGGTATTGCACTCTAAGAAAAAACATATATCAATCAAGTTTCACTTTCTGAGGGAAAAAGTAAATGAAAAAGAAGTTAGACTGGAGTATGTGCCTACCAAAGAACAAATTGGAGATATATTTACTAAGCCATTGTCGAAAGATACTTTTAAGTATCTTAGAGGAATGCTAGGGGTAATTATCCCTCCTAATAAGAAGTAAATGATGCATTTACTTGCATCAATCTGTGAGCCTCATCGCTATATTATGATTTGGAATCATGTTTCTATGGCTACTACTAAGGGGGAGTACTCAGATGTGCAAATAGGTGGTTCAAAGCTTATGGAAAGGTCATGATTACCTTTGTCATTGATGTCAAAGGGGAAGAAGAGTAATGTGAAAAATATCTAATTCGAGAAGAGCAACATGACAAATATTTTCATAAATCAAGGGCAGAAGAAGTCAGCATGTTGGGTTGATGGTATTTTTCACATCATTTGTTGCCAACAATGCAAAAAGGGGGAGATTGTTGGGAGATTGTTAGATTTTTTGATGTGTAGCTGATATGTGGTTGTCATTGATGTTAACACTATTAGAATTTGGTGTATCTATTGATGTATATGTTGAGGATATTGAGAAAATTATAAGAAAAAATATTTCAGGTTCCTAGTGGAACTGTCCAGGTCATGAAGGAATTTTGTTCTATACATAAAGGATTAGCTGATGTGGATTAAAAGGTTTATTGTTGAGTATGTCTAGATCATCTAAAGGAAGTTTCAGAGGTCCGTGTGAAGTTCTATGTGAGTTATGGTACGACAGTGTTTTGTTGGTCTTTGTCAATGTTCCTCAATGAAGATTGTGTGATTCTGGTTATCTCAATTGTTGTGGATGCTTCTTTTTTGTTTCTTAGTGTTCTTAGGTGTCTCTAGTTCATTCTCTATCTTTGTGGTACGTCAACATTATTAGGAGAGCTCGTGGTTGAAGATCTTTTCTTGCGCATGTTCGGTTTTTCATGTTCTTGGCCGACATGTTGGTGGTAGCGTGTTGTGGATCTTCATGGTGAAATTAATTAAAATATTTTTTTGTTGGAAATATTAATTTGGGTCTCCACTATGTTGTGGCTGACCTTGGTGGATCCACATTGAAAATGTAATTGTAAAGTTGGGCCGACATTGAAAAAATATATTTTTTTTTTGGACAACTAAGTTGTGATGAAATCTCCTGTAGCAGATATATAAGAGTGATTATGTGATTGGTGGAAAGTATGCTTCATGTGCTCCTATGTGTGTATGTGTGAATATCATTACTGAGTAGAGTGTGAAGAGTTTTGTGTGAATTGTGAGGAAGTGTTGAGCTTAATTGGAACTATAATTAGTCTTGAGAAGAATTTATTTTCTCAGTTCATACCCTCTGTATTTTTAATCCAACTTTGTTGAGCATTGAGCCCATTTTTGTAATTGAGCAGTGAGCTCTAGGTAGTGTGCCTGAATGCATGTGCATTGCCCTTTTTTTTTTCATTATACTTTTAGTAGGGTATAATCCTTTGGACTAACATCCACTGTGTTTTTTCCCCTAACAGGGTTCCCACGTAAAAAATCTTGGTGTTCTTTGTCTCTTTGATGTGTTAATTGCTTATGGTTAATTTTTCATTCATCATATCTGAGATTAAGGATAAGTTAAGTTAGAAAAAGTTTAAATTTATATGACAACTAATTCACCCCCCCTCTCAGTTGTCTTTCCTTGTTTTTCCAACAGAAAAATATCTACTAAAGCTTGGATTCACTAAAGGTACTATTGATAGCAACTTATACTTCAAGTTAGATCATGACAAGGAGTTGATTATAGAAGTTTTTGTTGATGACATCATTTTTTGGAGGTGATGACAATCTATGTATAAAGTTTGCTAATGAGATGAAGAGTGAATTTGGGATGAGCATGATTGGTGAGATGAATTTCTTTCTGGGATTGCAAATTACACAATTGGACCAAGGGATTTTCATATCTCAGTCCAAATATGTGAAAGAACTACTGAAGAAGTTTGGAATGGATGACTCCAAACTTGTTGGTACTCCCATGGTCACCGGATGTAAGTTGACACAGAATGATGATTCTCCAAAGGAAAATCAAACTAGGTACAAATCAATGATTGGTGGATTGCTCTACTTGACATGGACTAGACCAAACATTATGAATTTTGTATGTATGGTTGCTAGATTTTAGGCTGATCCAAAGGAATCACATATGGCTGCTGTCAAAAGAATTTTTAGATATCTAAAAGAAAAAGTTGACTTTGGAATTTGGTATCCAAAGGATGATGATCTCACTTTGTGTGCATACACTAATACGGATTGGGATGCTGATGTAGATGATAGGAAAAGTACTAGTGGTGGTGCCTTCTTCCTAGGGAAGAAGCTAATATCTTGGTTGAGTAAAAAGAAAAACTCAATTTCTCTATCTACTGCTGAAGAAGAATACATTGTTGTTGCCAATAATTGTAGTCAAGTGATATGGATGAAACAGATGTTGAGAGATATTAGGGTGATATATGAAGAGCCTATTGCTATATACTGTGACAACTCAAGTGCAATAAATATCTCAAGGAATCCAGTACTACACTCTAAGACTAAACATATATCAATCAAGTTTCATTTCTTTAGGGAACAATTTAATGAGAAAGAAGTCAGATTGGAGTATGTGCCTACCAAATAACAAATTGTAGATATATTTAATAAGCCTTTTCCAAAGGATACTTTTGAGTATCTCAGAGGAATGCTAGGGGTAATTACCCCTCCTGATAAGAACTAAATGATGCATTTGCTTGCATCAATCTGTGAGCTTCATTACTATATTTTGATCTAGATTGATGTTTATATGGCTGCTACTCAGGGGGAGTAGTCAGATGTGCAAATATGTGGCTCAAATAATGTGCATGGAAAGGTCATTGTTACCTTTTCCATTGATTTCAAAGGGGGAGAAGTGTAATGTGAAAAATCCTTGTGGAGAGAAGTTCAGTTGAGAGAAGAAGTTAGTTTGTTGGGTTGATGGTATTTTTCACATCATGTGTTGTCATCAATGCCAAAGGGGGAGATTGTTGGATGTTGAGGATGTGTTGCTGATATGTGCTTGTCATTGATTTCAACACTATTAGAATTTGGTGTATCAATTGTACATGTCGAGGATATTGAGAAAATTGTAAAAGAAAGTGTTATGTGTTCCCAGTGAAACTGTACATGTCATGATGGTTTCCTATTCTGTACATTGAAGATTAGCTGATGTGGATTAAAGGATTTATTGTAGATTTTATCTAGATCATCTACCAGAAGTTTCAGAGGTTCGCATGAAGTTTTGAGTACGTTGTGGTCTGACAGTGTTTTGTTGGTCTCTATCAGTGCTCCTAAATGAAGATTGTGTGATTCTGGTTATCTTAGTTGGTGTGGATGTTTCTCTATTGTTTCTTGGTGCTCACATATGTCCCTAGATCATTCTCTATCTTTGTGGCATGTCCACATTCATCATTTTCTCGTGGTTGAAGATCTTTTCTTCCACATGTTCGGCTTTTCATGTTTCTAGCCAAAATGTTGGTGGTAGTGTGTTGTGGATCTTCGAAGTGAAATTAATTAAAATATTTTCATATTGAAAATGTTAATTTGGGTCTCCACTATGTTGTGGCCAACCTTGGTGGATTCGTATTAAAAGTTTATTTGTAAATTTGGGTCGACAATGCAAATATATTTTATTTTTCATGGCTGACGACGTTGTGATGGAATCTCATGTAGTGGATATATAAGGGTGATTAGTTCATTGATGAATATGATGCTTCATGTGTTCCCATGTGTGTATGTGTGAATATCATTCGATTGCAGAGTAGAGTGTGAAGAAGTTTGTGCAAAGTGTGAAGAAGTGTTGAGCTTAATTGGAAATATAATCAGGCTTGTGCAAAAGCTATTTTCTTAGTTTATACCCTCCAAATTTTTAATCCAACTCTATTGGGTAGTGAGCTCTAGGCAGTGTGCCTGAATGCATGTGCATTCCCCTTATTATTTCTCATTATACTTTTAGCAGACTATAATCTTGTGGACTAACATCCACTGTGGTTTTTCCCCTAACAGGGTTTCCACATAAAAAATCTTGGTGTTCTTTGTCTCTCTGATGTGCTAATTGCTTGTGGTTATTTTTTTATTCATCATATCTGATATTAAGGTTAAGTTAAGTTAGAAAAGTTTAAATTTTTGTGACAAATGATTCATGCCCCCCTCTTAGTTGTCTGTCCTTATTTTTCCAACATCTTGATCCTGGGGGCTTGATCACCCCTCTTGATCATTTTCATCTTGTCTTGATAGAATTGGTACATTGGAACACCTCTTCATGCATGTTTGTCTACTTTAGTGTGAGTTTGAAGGAGGTTCATCCTCTCACTAAAGTGGGGGCTAAATGGAGTCACCAAAAAAGTAACCCTTCTACTTCTTCTAACTTGTTTGGGCACTCCTTGTGATTTTGGCTTAATGTTGCCTTGATTTAGTGTTTCAATGTGGATAACACATTCACATTAGGTCTTGGGCCCTTGTGAACTAATAGGATTTTAATGGTGCCATGCAAAAGTGTTGTGAAGTGTTGTAACACAATTGCAAACTTTTCTAGAGTTTTATCAAATAAGCTAAGTATAATAATCATGATCAACCTTAATCTTGTCTTATTTGGAGCATTGTAACATGTTGTAACAAAATTTCACATTCCCCTAGGTTTATCATTAATAATTGGGCTTTCTTATGCTTTAATTGGTACTATTTTGCATCCACAAGCCTCATTTATTGCATCTTTTCAAAGATAATCCCAACACCAATCAATAAAAAATAATAATTCATGTGTTCCTAGCTTGTGTGGCCCAGATTTAGTGTGTCTAGGACTCATTCACCACCTTGGGCGAATGAGTCCCACCTAGGTCATTTTAGCCCTGTTGTAGGTTTCACACATTTCTAAGTATTTTTTATTTTATGTCACATACATTATGTGTGATGGGACTCATTTGCTACCTTGAGTGAATGAGTCTCATGTGACCAAAATTCAAATTGAAATAAAATTTCTAGCAAGATTTTATTCTCCGAGATCTGATGTCAGCTTGTAGTGTTGTAATTTTGAAATTTTTTGCATAATTAAGTATAAATACAAGGTTCTTTCACTCACACTCTCACCGAGAAAATTTTACAAGCATTCAAGAATTCACAAGAGCATTTGAGCATTCTAGACAATTCTTCAAGTGTCAATCATCATGCCAAAGATTACATTCTCCATGTTTGTTATTGTGCTAACAATTGTGATGTAGGGTTGATGATTCATGCAAGCACCACATTCAAGATCTATCTCATTCAAGATAGCGTCAAAAATCAAATACATTACAACCATTTCAAGCATTATTTCAGCACCTTATTTCTAGGGTTTGCTGAGTTGAAACATTATTATTTTTTCATTCATCATTCTCCATTCATATTTTATTTCATTTCAAGGTTTAATTACCAACAAGGGGTTTGACCAAGGAAAACCCCTATTCCTTATTCCCACAACATTTTTTCCCTCTTCTTCTGTGTGATTTGTAGGGATATGCTGTACATTTGTCAAGGAGAAAAGTCAAAGAAAAGTTGTCAAATCTCCAAAGTTTTCAAAGTTGTCATTGAGCCTTGGAGAAGCTTGGAGAAGACCTACTTGGGACATTTTGCAATTTCAGATCCAAAAACTAGTCAAAAAGAGTAGAGAAAACTGAGAGGCATAGAATCTAGTTTAGAATTTCTAGAAAAGAAAAAGTGGATTAATTTTCCATTATTGGTGAATGAGTCTTACTCTACATGCCTGAAAAATATTTTTACAAATTTGGATACCCATTTGGCTTAAACCAGTATCTGCACATTTCCTCAAAAACTGGACTAATTTTCCCAACTTGGTGAATGAGTCCCAGTTAGCATCAACATTATATTTTTTAGTCATCCAAACCTCCATTCTGCCTTCTTCAGTCTCCTAGGTGCACACTTTCAGCTTCATAGAATTTTGTTGTATTTTACTTGTCTTTCTAGATCATTTAGGGTTAGTTTGCATTCAACTAGGGTTTTTTCTTATAACTTGCATTGTATTGTCTTTTGAAAGCTTAAACTTGGTGGTGAACCCATCATTAGCTACCATTCAATCTCTAGGACATCCCTCATTAACTCAACCTACATTTAGAATACCTTCTTTACTAATTTGGAGTCCAACATCATCCTAGATCTAGCCTGCATTAACTTTGCATTACTTAATTGGCATTCTAGGGTCTCAAAAATTTTCATTAGTGAAAGTGCATATAGGTTGCATTTTTTCATCTCCAATCATTGAAAAATTAGCTAAAAACTACATTTTGACTTAGGATACACATCATATAACATAAAAAGCATCAAAATCAATTGAAAATCTTTGAAAATTTGAAAAAATCCCTATTGGGACTCATTTCCCACCTTGGGTGAATCAATTTGAGTGCACCCCTAAAATTTCCTTTTACAACACTGAAATCCTTGTTTATGCACTTCTTTTGCTACCATTATATATCTATTTTAGTTGGTTGAGTTTTTGTTACATGCATTTCACTAAATCTAACATAAATTAGTCCATTTCAAATTTTCATTCACAACATTCCATTTTCATATCATTGCATAGTGTAATCAGTAAATTACCTTGTTTTAAATCTAAAAATTACATTTAAACATTTCACTTTAATTCATTGCATTGCACTTTATTTACTTTTTCATGATAGCATGTTTTCTCTTAAGATGTGTGGCTTTGATATGGTTAAAAATGGATTGCATAAGTACAACATCACCTCTTATGAGTTCAATTTAGATTAAAACAATGAGGTCATTAAGAAACATGTTAGTTATCCTTCTAATATCTTTCATAATTATGAGATCATCCTAGAGCAAGCGGATCAAACCATTAACACAATCCTTAATATTACACTACCCATTAGTGAGTACGATAGTGTAGAAAAACATAACAATCATACTTGTTCTTCTCCCGATACCTTTCCTCTTAGTGACAAAGGTATCTTGGTGAAAGAAGAAACAAGAATTGAGAGTTTTAATTTTCCCTCTCCTTATCCCTCTTTGGAAGACATTAGAAAATAAGAAGATGAGATCATTGCCACCACTTGGCTTATCCAAAATAAATCTCTCAAAACCTCCCCTAATGTTAAGAAGGATTTACTAAAAGAGGATACCATCATGAACGATCATGAAAATCACATTTGTTAGGACATGTGGATTGAAAGTGATGACCTTATATCTCTCCTTCCTAATGTCCCTCACATTTGGAAAGACCTATTTTAATAAAAGCATTTAAATCATAGTAGTACTTCTCTTGATGCCTCCCCTATTAGTGATGAAGTTACTTTACACAACATAACAATGGAGAGTGATGACCCTTTTGTTGGCTTCTCTCCTTAAAGCTATCCTACTAGAGCCTCATCCTAATATCCCCACTATTGATAAAAAAGACAATACAACCATTGATCATTCCCCTAATTGCGATAAATTCATTTTAGAAGAACCAATCCTTGAATGTCAAGAACATTTGGTTTGTAGTTCTCCTAACAACTCTCCTCCTAGGGAGAATATCATGGTGTGAGAAAATAACAATATTAATGTGTCTTCCTTGGGTGATGGTAAAAGGCGATACTAGATTTCCCTCTATTGGAGATACATCAAACCAATACCATTGAGGTTATGAATGCACAAGTTTCCTCTAGATCCTCCTTGACTATTGGACCTCCTACATACCTCGTGGGACATCCTAATAATCCTTTAATTCTTTATCCACCTTCACACAAAACTAAAACTCTGATGTAGATAAGGGGTGGAAACCTTCTCAAAATAACATATGAATGAACATTAGATCAACTTCAAAACAAGTTTCAAAGAACTCATCAAAATCCACCATTTGAGCATGCCTTTCCTTGTGACATGTACAACCCGATTTAAGCCACTTTACACTCAAGCCTTCCAAAACACTTACCAAATAAAATATGGATTAAGATACCCTTTTAGGGTGTACACAACATATCTAGAAGCCAATAGTAACTCTTTTGGATAAAAATGGAGTTTCAATACACTAACCTTGCAATAGGCTACTCAATTAGCCTACATTTACAAAGGAAGTCCCTCACAAACATCTACCCTACATTCAAACACATCAAAAATTCTTAAGACCTATGACAAAACACCAGATTTCATAATTTGTTTCCATCTTTAAGGATTCTCTAGTGTTGTCCAATTAAACCATCCATTTACAAGCAAATACCTAGGGTTTTAGCAAAATCTCATTTCCAAAGCTTTCCAACCTCTTTCAATGCTTGAAACAACTCACAAATGGGTATGTGCAGGATCATCATGGAAAAAATAGGCCCTTAAGTGGCAAAAAATTCAGAAAAATCAGAGTTAGGAAACTTGACGTAAAAATTTGAATAAGTTATCTATATTATTTCACAAATATGTAAGAACAAAATCTATAGCAAATTGAATGTAGTTTCTAAACTACTAGGTTTATTTTTTATTTTTTTAAAATCTATTTGGTGAAAATTTAAAATTTCAATGCAGTAGTACTTAAATTTCAGGGAAAAAATAAGAAGTAAGTGTTTGTCAGACCACCCTAACCACAATAAAATGATAATATTTTTTTATAAGATTTTAGATATAAGTAGAGGACTCATGTCCAAATGTGATAAAAAAAAAATTGTAATTTTTTCCCATGTAAATAATTAATTATGATTTTTTTATTAAAACTTTTAAAAAATATAAAAACTCGTATGTTTGACCACCTTAACTTGGTCAAAACTTCATGAAATTAAATTTTTTCTTTTTTTAATCCTATAGTATACGAAGCATAGAATGTGACACATGTTTTGGATTTAAAAATGTGATTTCATTTGAAAGATATAGATTTTTTTCAATCAGCCTATCAATTAAGACTTTAATCATAATTCAAATAAAAAATTAATAATAATTATTTATTAAATTCAAAGTAAGGCATAATTTATATTGGTGGAAATCTAAGAATCTCCTTTAAAAACCCTTTTCGTTTCATCAATTTTGGGTGAAAAAAAAGTCGTCAGCCACATGGGCCATCATATCACTTACATATTGCCACTTTTTGGCCTAACATGACCCTATACATACCCAAATAACTTTCTCACACTCTTTAGTCCCTCACATAGACCATGCAACCAACTTACATTCAAAATCAAGTTCTGGTTTCTCAATTTTCTCATTAGAATGGCTCTGCCTTGCCATAAACTCAACTTCCCAAGCACTCAAATGCTTTATTAAGACTCCACACACCTATTGACACCTACCCTAGCATGATACAAGCCATTCCTATGAGTAATAGATCTCACAGTAGGAGGAATGGCTAATTCTCCATTTAAAACCTCAGAGTAGGCTCTTGCTGGTTTACACAGGTAGTGCCAAAAATAATGAAGTTCTCTTTCACTAAAGTTTACAAACGACTCTCAAAAAAATTATAATCATAAGTTAAACATAAGAATACATCATACCCTGAATTTTAGATCAATGGGGACCTGTACAAACCCGTACACAACAAGGAAAAGAACAAAAACTCAAAAATTTTGATGAAAATGTTTGTATACTTATTGAATTCACCTTTGAAGTGTCTTCAACAACAACTTTTGAGCCTTCAAAAGGCCTTTTATACATTACAATCTCATAACTACCCTCCAAACGACCACAACTGACCTTTGAACTCCAATAACTTTTATATTCTTCTAAATTGAAAAATGACAACTTTTAGAATAACACCATTACATCTATCATTGACACTTTCTTGATCTTTGAACAACATTGTTTTCTAAACCCCTAAATACATTCAAATGGCCTTTTAGACCTTATTTAGACATGAAACAAACTTTAACAACTCCTTACTAACCTAAACCTATTCAAAGTTCTCCTTGACACATTATCACCAATCATATTTTGCACCAAGGGTTCAGGTGCTCCTGCACCAAACTCACAACACACCCAAACTTATCCTTTACCCACCTAAGAATAATGTATCACAACATCTAATTCATAATACCATTTCTCATACATATAACACTAGAAACAATCCAAAACCAACACAAACAACTTCAACATCCCTTCCTTTGCCTAATCCCATTTTTCTTAGTGCTCCCTGTTTAACTTCACATAGTGGGAAGGAGTATGATCTTGTTAAAAAAATTAAGAATAATCCTACTAAGATATCATTATGGGACCTTATTAAAGCCTCCCCTCACTATCACAACATGATTCAAAGTGCCTTGCAACAAGTTCCTATCCCTTGTAATACACAATCAAATGACATAGCATCCATGATTCAAGGAATAAATGATGACATTCTTTTCCACCAAAGTGAACTCCCCTGTTTGGAAGTGAAAAAAATAAAATGATGCTTTCATGATCATAGCTCAATACAATAGAAAAGGGATAAATCAAACCCTCATAGACAATGGTTCCTCCCTGGGTGATCCCACAAAGTTGGTTTACAATTTCTAGGAGGATCATATTTTTAGAAAATATAATGATTTAAGCATTAAAAAGTTCCATTTAAATTATTTGAATTGAGGATGGTTTGATCAAACTACCTTAAATCAAACCCCCTTAGATAGAACCTCACTCGTTTTAAACCATGCCTATAACGGAGTCTCCTTTACACCTATCCAAATGTTGATAAAAAACCGCTTTTGATTTACCTTTTGGGGGATCAAATGAATTCATTTAAAATTTATTTTTTGCAAGTATTTAGTCCTTATTATAAGCTTCCAAAAAGTATAATTTTAAATAAATTTAATTTTATTATTATATTTATTTTTTATTTCTTGTGAATGTAGGTTTTTCATCAAAAATCAAGCTCTCTATTCTGCACATGTGGAAAAATAACATATTATAAAAAAAATAAAAAAAAATATGAGTGCATTAGATATTGAAGTCCTTGATCCAACAAAGAAAAAAAAAAGAATTTCGATATATACAAAAAAGGTTACGCATTATACGGTCACACTATGTCTTAATTATAATTGGTTTGACTTCAAAACTTGATTAAAGAAAACATATTCAATAAAAAACTATCTAACCAAGTGGAAGCACTATATATTAGAGTTATGAATCTAAATTCGAAAGAATTAGAATTTTATCCTTCATGGAAAAAAAGTTATACGTTATACAGTGAGCGTCACTTTTTTAAAATGTTGTTTTCTGAAAAAAGCTAGTTTTTGAGGGAGATGGAAAAAGAAGTGCAATCTAATTCCAAAAAAATTGAAAAAAATATATTTATAATCTATAGACAAAATTTCATGAAACTCTAGTTTGCATCATCTTCAAATTCCTCACGGTTTAACTACTATAGGTGCCCAAAAGTAAAGATTTAGTTAAAAAAAATTATTTCAGTGTCCAATTTGGCCAAAAATTGTAAACCACTATTGTGGGATCACCCC
>VDFB02038723.1:0-15885 GCA_007258455.2 Sequoia sempervirens
AATTTTCCAGACTTAACCAGATTTTTCATGAACTTCATCTTTTTCGAGTTGATTTTCTGTGATTTTACTCTCAGATCTGACTGATTTTCAATGATTTTTCCAGAATCTGGTCTGATTTTTCATGCTTTTGATACTTTTTCTCATGCTTTTTACTTTGTTTTTCCAGATTTTTCAATGATTTTTCAATTTTCTCTTTTGATTTTCTTAGTGATTTTTCGATTTTTTTGAACTTCTGAGTGCATTTTTGGAATTCGAGACCTTTCTAAATATAGAAACTTTCCAAAAATAGAAACTTTCTAAAAATAGAAAAAGCAAAACCCTAAAAAATAGGGAACCTTGTTTGGTCCAAAAATCCCAAAAATGAAAAAGCGAAAAAGCAAGATTTCCTAAAAAGTAGGAAGTCTCAGAATTGGCCAAATTCACAGGCGATCTTCGTTTCCTGGGCCTTCTGAGCGCTTCCATGACGTTTACGCATTGATTCAAGCATGGATTACTGACTTGGCTCGGGTAACTCTCGGCAAATTGACTTGAAACTCTTAACAAGGTGATCTCACGAAACCGTTGCAAGGAAACAAAACCCTAAAAACTAGCAGACAACTGGGGGTCCCCATTGGCGATGGGGCGATGTGTGAAAAGGTCACAACACCCCTCATATGCTTTGACTTGTAGGAAGAGCTGAAAATGTTCCTGCTACCCATTTCACCCAATGGACTCAAACAAAGTGTGGGGTCTAATTTTCAAATATCCGTGAAGGCCAAATGAATTAACTTCTGGCATAGGTTGCCAAGACATCTTGGTCATTGTGAGGTTTTGTATCTCCCTCCACATGGGGAGTATCTCACCAACAGGAATGGAGACATCATTGGCGTGAGGTCTTGCCAATCAACCGCAGTCTGGCCGAAAGATGGAGCTCTTGCTAAAAGGTTTTGGTCTCGTCGAGAGGTCTCGCCGACAAGTGGTGGTCTCCTTGAAAGAGGGTCCAAGCTAGCCAAGAGATGAGGGCTTTGACATGAGGTCCCGACGACCAAGTGAAGTCTCACCGAAGGAATGACGCCTTCAGTATGAGGTTGTGCCTTCGGCAACAAGTCTCGCTGACTCGAAGAAGTCTCGGCGAAAAGAGATGTCATCGGGGTGAAAGTTTTGCCTTCGCTATGAGGTCCTGCCGAGAGTATGGTGTCTTGCCGACAATGAGATGAGTTCGCCGTGATATCTTGCCTTCAGCATAAAGTCTTGCCGATTCATGGTCTCGGCAAAAGAGGTTGGTCTTTGCCATGATGTCTCATCGACCCGATGGGGTCTTGCCGAAGTAAAGTGAGCTCGGGGCAAAGGAAAGTAGAGTCGCCATGATGTCTCGGCGAAAGTATGAGATCTCGGCGACCAATGAAGGGTCTCGGTATAGTGTTTTGCCTTCGGCAAGAGGTCTCATCAACACATGGGTGTCTCGCCGACGGAGGAGCACAACGGTATAATGATGGGGCTTCGGCGTGAGGTCTTCTCGACTTGCCAGTGTCTCACCGAAAGAAGGATGTTTGAGCTCGAGGGAGTGTTTTGTGTTCGCTATGATATCTTACCGATAGCGATGGTCTCGGCGACATCTTGTGCAGCGGTATAACTCACGAAGATCGGTATGACCTCTTGCCGACTAAAGGAGCTCTTGCCGAATGCGGATGACTAGGCAATGAGATGGCGACATCGGTATGACTCATGAGGGCTCGCCATGTTGTCTGGCCGAAAACGATTGTCTCGCCGATGCTATTTTGTGATATCGATATAACTTTTGAGGCTCGATATGAAGTCTCACCGACAGTTCTATGCTATGCCGATCGTTGCTATAGAGCATAATCGCATCGGGGAGACACGCCTTGTGTCTCACCGACATGTGATTCTGTAGGAAGAACTTTTGACCGCCCAAAGAATCTACGTGGCACAAGTTAGACCAATCGGAGGGAGCTAAGCACGCACCATGAGCCGTTTGACTGTTTGACCCCCCCCCTGAAAGGAAGATTGACGGAATGCAGTGATATGAATTTGTGCTGAAGGACGATGGAGTAGCGAACAATGGAGGCCGACTATAGGGAAAATCTAATGCTGTTTCCAGAAGGGATCAACTTGCAGAAGGATCTGGAGCGGGAAATCAGACAGAAAGGAAGAGGAGGTTGTGAGTCACAGTAACAGCTGGAATATCTACTGGCACAGGGGGGCTTGGCATTAATGATAATGCTTTAAAGCATTCAAAGCGGCCTTTCAAGGAAGTTCGAGGTTAGACACAGAGGCCAGAAGTAAATGCAAGTATTCCATAAGATCTAAAAAGCTTCTCTTGGGAACGACTCTTCACCGACATGGACAACAGGGATACAACATTAACTTCGTTCAAAAGATCTAGGGGCCGATCTTTC
The DNA here is from genome assembly GCA_007258455.2 of Sequoia sempervirens. Taxonomy (NCBI): domain Eukaryota; kingdom Viridiplantae; phylum Streptophyta; class Pinopsida; order Cupressales; family Cupressaceae; genus Sequoia; species Sequoia sempervirens. The sequence goes on from VDFB02038723.1 coordinate 2,397, forward strand.
CGAAGGCTGATATTTTTGTAAGCCCTAAGGGGCCGATCTCTTTTGTATATAAGGCATTTTTTGCCTCTTTGTAAAGGAGTTCAGATTATGCATTCTAAAGAGTTAGTGATTTTTAACAATCGTTTCTCAGCTGATGTATGCTTTGTAACTCATTTCGATTTTTGGAATATAAAACATAGAGTTTACCTTGGTCACTGTTGATGTTTTAGATTACCATCTTGTTCTTGCAAAGTGTCGTGCATTTCAGGTTAATGATCAAGTTATTTTTGTGAATTTCTTTCATTCCTTTATAACTTTATCTTGTGTTTCATGCCTTTGCAAAAAGTATCATTACACAAATCACACGCTGTGTTTATAGAATCACATATGGATTCTAGTCTGTGAAAAATCTTTTCCTCTCTTGAAAAAGTGTGTGAATCGAACTTGTTTGTGATATATTAATGCAAAGCTTACAGAATTTGATGCGTAATCTTATTGTCGTTGACAATTTTCAAGTGTAGCCTAAGTATTCCATTGATCTTATCAGTTCGGTGTATCACCATAGGATTTAATTTTCATTTTAATGCATTCTCCTTCTCCCTTTTCCTTACAAAATCTGTAGTTTTAGGTGATGACCCAACAAGGAAGCCGGCCTTCTCTGGAGGTTGACCTCTGTCTACAAGTGACCCACAACTTTAGAGGTCTTCCCATGTTACACTAAGGTGTTGGACATCAGGTTCAACAAGGGTGCAACTTCAGGTGATAACAGTTTTTTGGCACGCCCGGTGGGACTGTGAACTGCTTCTCAGTTCATGTTTATGCATTTTTATTGCTGCTGTTTGGTGTGTGCAGCAGTAGTCTCAGCCTTTTGGAGGCATCTCTTTACATACTTGGCGACTCCGGGAGAATAGCAACTGGTTTCAAGCAGATTAAGTGCTGGTATGTTCTTATTTCCAGAAAGTCAGATCTAGTTTTCTTGTTTTACAAGAAATTTTAATGCATTTCCAACTTCTATGAGTGCTCCAAAATGTCTACATTTTATGAAGACATGTTCTATCACCCAGCTTGTCATGAAACTGCTAATCCTCCCTCATTTCATGAGAATTCTGCTCATATACCCGACTATTAGCCATATCAAAATGAGTATGCAGCTGTTTTTAGTCCAAGTATCTTTGCTACAGGAGATTATCAATATTCCCCACAAGTTTGCCACCCTCCCACCCTTGCTCAGTTTGTACATCAGCCTATATATGTCCAACAACAGTCTCAGTAGAGCCATCATAATGCCAGTCAACATGTTTGTTCACATGCCCAATCTCAAGGAGTTAACAACATGTGCATCGATGACATAATCACTGATTTTCAAAGACAAATGTTGGAGATTGAAAGACAACAGGAGATCGATTGGCAACAAGAACAAAAAGCTTACCAAGCTCAGACAAGTGAGCAGGAATGGGGGGCCAAAAAGAGGCAATTTGAAGAGAGCCTTGCCCAGCAACTGGCCACAAAGGATGTAGAAATGAGGCTAAAATTCTCCAAACAAGAGGTTCCCAAGTACAAGTTTGCCAGCTTTAGGCAAAGTCAACATCTCGAATCCCCTAGTAAGTCTTCCCAGTTTGAAATTCCAAGCTTTAAGGGATTTAATTCAATGCAAGAGAATGTAGCACCTGAACAAGATCAGCCTATCATCCCTCAAGGGCAGCCCATTGATCCAGATTATTTACTCCTCATGGAAAGGATCAGCAAATTAAATCCAATGCATTTAGCTGTAGCATGTTACCGACTACAGCAAGAAAAGCTCAAAAGGGAGGAGGAATCAGATCCATCACAGGAGATAGTGGAGCATGGTTTACTTGGGCAATAGGTTATGGAGCAAGAGGAACATGTTGACCATCAAATTGCCTCTTTGATGTTTAATGAGTGGCCCTACTTTGTTGAACAAGGTGAAAGGATCTTACTGCAAGTTGAAGAGAGCATGCAGGTTCTTGATTTACCAGTTGATTTGGAACAGCCAGAGAATATTGTCAACTTGTTCGATGAACTTCCTCAATTTGTTGATAAGAATGAAGATCTCACATGTATGATAGCATATATGCTTGGTATGGAGCAACTAAATGATAAAACTCATCTGGATTTAATGCAAAATTATGAGTTAGATGATATCATAAAAGCTTTTTGTTCTAACATAGATGAGGAGCTAGTATCATATGAAAAGGAAGCATGTGATCAGCCCATTCTAGTCGGTGAGACTATTGAAAAGATTGTTGAAGATAATGCCTTGCAGCCTGTGAACTTATTTGATGAGTTGACCCACTTTGTTGAGGAGGAGGTGTATTCTGTCATGAACAAAGAGCATAAGGAACCACAGTTTGAAGATTTGTTTTCAGTTATCCAACAGGGATATCAGCTCTTTAGTCAAGAAGATCCAACCATCGAAAACATTAATGGTTTCTTTTTAGAGGCTATTATACATGATGCAAAGAAGCAGGACTCCTTTTCCATTCTAGGCCCGAAAGAAGGAACAACTGATCCTCCTATAAACAATAATAGTCAAATCTTTTAAGAAGATTAGACTATAGCAGTCAATGAGCAACCTGCATATTACCTCCAATTGGCATCTTTTCAAGGAAAAGATGAAGTCTTTAGAGATCAACGAGGGGCTAAAAGTCACAAGTTCAATGTCTCGACAAGGGGATGTCCTATCAGGCACCTGGCACAATTGAAGGACAGCCAAGAGGAGTTACCAGTTGAATCACTTGCTTGGAAACATGAGATTCAATATCAAAAGTCATCAATGCAGGTGGCTTACCATATTCAAAATAGCTGCAGGCACCTCTTGTCTAACACAGAAAGGGAGGCAGTTTTCATAGTTGAGGAGGTGTTTAATCTGTGTACTCAACATTTTCTTTTCCTTCATCACTATTGGACAATTTGCAAGCTGGAAGCACGTTCTAAGTTGGTGAGAAAGGGCAGTTTTTTCTCACAACCAGTAAACGGTTATGTCTAATTGCTACCACTGCTGGGTAGTGTAGGATAGAGTAGTTGTAGTTTTAGTTTTTGCTTTCAATAAGTGCCCCATGGCACTTTTCATTTCAATTTTGTCACGTTTTCAATAAAGTGCAGTTGCTACACATTGTTTTTTAGATTCTATCTTCAACAGAATTGCAGTAGTTTCTTTCAGTTTGTTTGGTCTGATGCTAGGTTACAAGGTTTTCAGGGATTTGAAGAGCAGAACAATGATTCCATGCCCAATGGATAGGCCTAGGCTACTGGTTTCCATGTTCAGCAGGCAAACATCCAGCTGAGGTCGCCAGAAATGTTACCCATTTTTCACCTACGGACTCAAATAGGCAGGGTCTAATTTTGAAATATCCGTGAAGGCCAAATGGATTAACTTTTGGCATAGGTCGCACCAAGACATCTCGGTCGCTGTGAGGTTTTGTATCTCCTTCCGCATGGGAAGTATCTCGCTGACAGGAATGGAGACATCATCAGTGTGAGGTCTTGCCGATCAACTGCAGTCTGGCCGAAAGATGGAGCTCTCACTGAAAGGTTTTGGTCTCGTCAACAAGTGGTGGTCTCCCCAAAAGAGGGTCCGAGCTCACCAAGACATGAGGGCTTCGACATGAGGTCCCGACGAGCAAGTGAAGTCTCACCGAAGGGATGACGCCTTCGGTATGAGGTTGTGCCTTCGGCGAAAAGTCTCGCCAACCCGAAGAAGTCTCAGTGAAAAGAGATGTCATCGGGGAGAAAGTTTTTCCTTCGCTATGAGGTCCTGCTGAGAGTATGGTTTCTTGCCGACAATGAGATGAGTTCGCCGTGACATCTTGCCTTCGGCATAAAGTCTTGCCGACTCATGGTCTCGGCAAAAGAGGTTGGTCTTCGCCATGATGTCTCACTGACCCGATGGGGTCTTGTTGAAGTAAAGTGAGCTCGGGGAAAAGGAAAATAGAGTTGCCATGATGTCTCAGCAAAAGTATGAGATCTCGGCGACCAATGAAGGGTCTCGGTATAGTGTTTTGCCTTCGACAAGAGGTCTCATCGACACATGGGTGTCTCGCCGACGGAGGAGCACAACTGTATAATGATGGGGCTTCGGCGTGAGGTCTTCCCGACTTGCCAGTGTCTCACCAAAAGAAGGATGTTTGAGCTCGGGGGAGTGTTTTGTGTTCGCTATGATATCTTGCTGATAGCGATGGTCTCGGCGACATCTTGTGCAGCGGTATAACTCACGAAGATCGGTATGACCTCCTGCCGACTAAAGGAGCTCTTGCCGAATGTGGATGACTAGGCAATGAGATGGCGACATCGGTATGACTCCTGAGGGCTTGCCATGTTGTCTGGCCGAAAACGATTGTCTCGTCGATGCTATTCTGTGATATCAATATAAATTTTAAGGCTTGATATGAAGTCTCACCGATAGTTCTATGCTATGCCGATCGCTGCTATAGAGCATAATCGCATCGGGGAGACATGCCTTGTGTCTCATCGACATGCAATTCTGTAGGAAGAACTTTTGACCACCCAATGAATCTACATGGCACGAGTTCGACCAATCGGAGGGAGCTAAGCACACACCATGAGCCATTTGACTGTTTGACTGCCCCCTTGAAAGGAAGATCGACGGAATGCAGGGATATGAATCTGTGTTGAAGGACGATGGAGCAGCTCGGCGAACAATGGAGGCCGACTATAGGGAAAATTTGATGCTGTTTCCAGAAGGGATCAGCTTGCAGAAGGATCTGGAGCGGGAAATCAGATAGAAAAGAAGAGAAGGCCGTGAGTCACAGTAACAGTTGGAATATCTATTGGCACAGGGGGGCTCGACATTAATGATAATGCTTTAAACCATTCAAAGTGGCCCTTCAAGGAAGTTTGAGGTTAAACACAGAGGCTAGAAGTAAATGCAAGTATTCCATAAGATCTAAAAGGCTTCTCTTGGGAACGACTCTTCACTGACATGGACAACAGGGATACAACATTAACTTCGTTCAAAATATCTAGGGGCAGATCTTTCCGAAGGCTGATATTTTTGTAAGCCCGAAGGGGCCGACCTCTTTTGTATATAAGACATTTTTTGCCTCTTTGTAAAGGAGTTCAGATTATGCATTCTAAAGAGTTAGTGATTTTTAACAATCGTTTCTCAGTTGATGTATGCTTTGTAACTCATTTCGATTTTTGGAATATAAAATATAGAGTTTACCTTGGTCACTGTTGATGTTTTAGATTACCATCTTGTTCTTGCAAAGTGTCGTGCATTTCAGGTTAATGATCAAGTTATTTTTGTGAATTTCTTTCATTCCTTTATAACTTTATCTTGTGTTTCATGCCTTCCTTTGCAAAAAGTATCATTATACAAATCACAAGCTATGTTTACAGAATCACATATGGATTCTAGTTTGTGAAAAATCTTTTCCTCTCTTGAAAAAGTGTGTGAATCGAACCTGTTTGTGATATATTAATGCAAAACTTACAGAATTTGATGCGTAATCTTATGGTCGGTGACAATTTTCAAGTGTAGCCTTAGTATTCCATTGATCTTATCAGTTCAGTGTATCACCATAGGATTTAATTTTCATTTTAATGCATTCTCCTTCTCCCTTTTCCTTACAAAATCTGTAGTTTTAGGTGATGACCCAACAAGGAAGCCGGCCTTCTCCGGAGGTTGACCTCTGTCTACAAGTGACCCACAGCTTTAGAGGTCTTCCCATGTTACATTGAGGTGTTGGACATCCGGGTCAACAAGGGTGCAACTTCAGGTGATAACAGTTCCAAGGCAAACAAATTGAAGGTTCACTACTCTATATGCGCCCAAGTTGGCTAGGATATGGGAAATACATTTGAGTGTATATGGCAGGAGAAAGTCCGAAATAGGCCTAAGCGTGAGAGAGGATGATGAAATTTATCGAGGCATGGATAAATTGGCAATAGAACATCAAAATGCACTAGCTTCATGAAGCATTGGAAAATTGTCAAGGCAAAGCAAAGCAAATATGCCCAAAGATGAAGAATAAAGATGAATTTTAATGGCAAAATATTTTTCCAAGGTCTAAAATTCAAAAAATTAAAAGTACCCCTTCATCTATAGACCCATGAATTTGGTGTTTTCTAAGGAGAATTCTCTTTTGGGTTCTGAATGCCTTCGACAAGGAAATGATTTTAAAATTTTCCACATCTTGCCAAGGACATTAAAATGGAAATTTCACTTGGGCGCCTGGTTGGTGAAATTTCTAGAGGAAATAAATTATTTCTAAGGCAGATGGGTTGGAAATTTGGCTAAGGCAAACGGGGATATCATGTTGGTTGGAAAATTTTCTAAGGCAGAGAGAAATTAAACAACACCCTCTCAACGTGCCCTCAAGATGGATGAAAGTTTGTAGGGCATCAAAAGTGATCATCAAGGAGAATACATGGTCAAAGTACACCTATGATAAAAGAGTATGGAGAAAGCAAAGTTTGCTAGAGAAAAGTGGCGACTGTACTGGATCCAGAGATCAATCAGACCTTGGAAGTTAGAATATGGAGATCATGTAAGTAAAGTGAATTTATACTATAAGTGTTTTGATGCTCTTCTCTTTATTTGTTTTGCAGGATGAACACCGGGGCCAAAGCACGATGACTTGAAGCAATGAAGCAAGTAATCCAAGATGATATTACAACCTTGAAAGGAGATAAAGTTATGTTTTTTGAGCTCCTCCATGATGTCTCATTATCGCCCAAACCATGAAGGGAGATGTTATTAGAAATGGCTAAGTGTTGCACCCAATGTAGTCAGCGAGTGGCAAGGAGGAATGATTGAATCCAAGACAATGTTCTCCAACATGCTTCGCACAACTCAAGATGTAGTGACAGGAAGGAGAAAATCATCATCAAGCAGGAGAAAAAGGTTGCAGGCTTGAAGTTAGATCAAGAACGTTCCTGCCATACTAGTCCAAGAAATTGAAGCAGTGGCGACCAGACTCATCCAGTTTGTAGTCAGAAGAACAAGAACAATGTGAACACATTTCCAGACAAGAATCTTCTAGAAGGATGGTGGACATTAATGGCTCATTTATTACCCCACTCTTCTTGGTGGCGGTTTTTTGGGTTAGGGCTTATATGGCTCAATTTGAGCCCTTCATTGTAATTGAATTTGAGCCATCCACTGGATTTGGCCATTTATAAAAGGGGTATCCCCCCTCATTTGTAATTCATTAGATTAGCTAAGAGATAGGAAGATAGAGGGACAACTTAGAGATAGCTTAGAATAGATTGATAGTGTAGTTTGAAGAAGGAAAGTTTTTCCTTTGAAAATTTTGTAAGAAATTGTTGTGAACACTCTCTCAATAAAAAGAGTTTTCATTGATGATGATCTCGTCTTTTGTTGTGAGTAGCTAGCAAGGTTTCTTTGTCCTTCTGATTCGAGTAGGATCTTAAAGTAGAATAAATTTCATTTCATGCAAGTAAATGCTAGTAATTGTGGAATGTGGTCTTCAATTTGAGCAAACTTCATCTATCCATACCACTAGTGGACTCGCTGATGGTGAGTTCGCCTTGCATGGTCAATTGGAAACTTGTGGACTTAACTTCGATTATGATCTTCATGTTGGTATGCGTCGTCGTGATGGTGTCTTCATTGTTGAATTGTAATCTGAATATCTTTAGTTACTCCCCTCGAAGATTGCACCGGTTCTGTGGAAGTTGTCCGAAGTGAGGCAAAGCGGAATCTGGTTGAGTCTTTTGAAAATTGATCTCCATGTTCCACGCATAGAGTAGCCCATAGCATCTTCTATCCCTGCATCCGTTTTAATTCAATACTTTTTGGTTAGTTCAGGAAACACGAGCTTTACAGACAAACCTTTCAAGCATTCAAACCCCTTTCTCTGCTGGTGAACAATTTCGTAAGTCCCCTTGAAATACCAACAAATTACATCAAGCCAATTGAGACTATCCCCTGCGTGAGGGAACCTTGGAGTTGAATGCATGATCTTTCTAGCAATCTTAGCATGCAGGAGATTTTGTTCAAAAGAGGATAGAGTCGCCGTTGGTAACTTTATTTTGTGTTGGTGTTGTCATGAAAAACACATCAACAGGGCATAGGCTGGATAGGCAATTGCCTCTTGAGAATAGTTACTTCATTGGCAACCCTTTGAAGTAACGGATCAGCAGAACTTTGAACCAAAGGCCTGATAGCATCTCCTTTGATCTTTCCTGAAGTGATCATGTTGTCTTCAATTTCTGTGGCACCTTGTTGTGCATCTTCCAGTTTTGTCTCGTTAACCAATCTTAGGATAAAGGCTATCTCTGATGGTAGTGCGTTGACAAAACTACTTAACAGGATCTCAGGCGATGGAGTAGTGTGTACGAGAGACGAGTGACTAGGCGGTTAAACCTTGCCACGAACTCCCTCATCGGTTCGTTGCCCTCCTTTGAATTTGAGAGTTGGGCGAACAACTGGTGGCTATCTTTAGCTGGCTTGAACCTTGCAAGAAGCTTCTTAGTCATAGTATCCCAGTTGGTTATGCAACCCGACTCCAGGTGATTAAACCATTCGGCAGCAACTCCCACGAGAGTCTCAACAAAGAGACGTACAACAATGTCTTCATGAGCTACATGCAAAACAACGCAAGCCGTTGAAAAGGCTGAAAGATGATCATCAGGTTGTTGACTTCCATCACCTTGGAACCGTAGAAAGTGCTTTCGCGACCTCTTAGGCAATTCATGATTTGCTCCCAAGGCCAAAGGTCCGATTTGATTACAGGCAGTGGGGGTCCTCTCCTCCGATTGCAATTGTTATTGTTGTCACCCATCGCGCCCGGTTGAACTACAGGTACTTATTCTTCGAACTCAAGTACAGTGTTGAACTCAGGAACTGTGTTGAATTCAGGAACTGTGTTGGACGACTCTCCAACTTCTGTAGGATGTGTTTGCGGAAGGAAAGGATCAACTTCTTCTTGGAAGAGGATTTGTTCTTGTTCTCCTCCTTGTATAGACTAAGTACGCCAGGATTGTCTAGACCCACGCGGGTGGTGGCAAGACAGGTCTTTCGGCTGCAATATTGGCTTTCTCTTCCTTGTCTAGAATAACAACGTTTCTCCACTGAGCAGGGGTCTCCTTCTTCTCAAAGATGAACTCCTTAGGCTGCTAATGATGTCTACTTGCTCTCCTTCAATTATCTAGAAATTCGGCTGGATAACTCGAGGTGTAAAATCAGGCTGTTGAACTGGAGCAGTAGGACGCCAGAGTGTCATACCCATGACATAAAGCCTAAGCTTTCTTTGTTGTTTTATGCCTCATGCCCCACGGTGGGTGCCAGAAAATTGTTGGCGTTTAAATTCGCACCTTTGGAATGCGGATTTGAAACGGAAAGCTATGCATGGTAAAACTGCTCTTCAAATTTGGAGGGGAAGCTCCCTCTTGCTGATGGGGTTAAAGAAAGTACATTAAATCTAATTCGCCTATCTTTTTGTTTTAGCTAGAGCACAAGGTTTATAAAATACAAACGCTGCAGTTGAGATTTTTTGATTTAAGAATTCCAACTACGACTAACCTAAAGCTAAAGACATTTCTAATATCTCATGTAATATGTAGAGCAAGAGAATTAGAAATGAACAAAGTTGATTTTTTGACATAGGCTTAAGAGAACTCTTTCTCAACATACATCTACACACTTCAATGTAGGCTGAAATTAAGATCACAAAAGCATAACACAATAAATAGAAATCTGAGACGTTATACCAAGGCAAAGGAGGCTCATGATTTTATTTCTCAAACTTCTGGAACAAAAATTACTAAACACATGCCTGGAACAAGAGCTTGCAGCTAAAGAGGCTTGCAAAACTTGTTCTTACGCAAAAGGAACAACAATTACAATAACTACTTGTTGGCTAAAAGAGACTCAACAATTCGCTATCATAAAACAATTGAACAACACTTGAATAACAATAGAAGGCACTTAGGCTTAGTGTTTTATTATCACTAGTATGGTTAAAGAAAACTAATGAGCAGAGACTCTTATTTATAGGCAAGCAGAGGAGTAGGGAACCCTAAAATCTCCTTGCTTTTACAATCTAGGGCTTGCTCAGCAAGCAAGCTTTATTTCTAAATCTAAAAGAAGATAACAACTAACACCTAAGAAAGCAGAAAAAGCAGGGACTGCCAACTATTACAATTTATCTTCTTTCTCTTCTTTGAAGAATGGATAAGAATTGCTCCAAGAATAGAAAGAAAGCGGAAAGAAAGCTTCTAGATGAAAGCCATTTCAAATCTCAATCACATCTGCTAAAAAGCAGGAAATTGTGTCCCGATGCGGTGCATCTATTCCATCAATAGCAAAGTTGTGTTTTTCCAAGATATCTTCTCCATTTGCAATTGATCTCAGGAAATCTTCAACCTCATTGGCCGCTTTTTCAAATCTTGCTAACATCATGGCAAGGTGACTCATTTTGCCACCAACTGAATGGCAGAGTCTTATGTTTTCCTTCATCCACCTTTGTGCAATCTTCTTACTATACTTATCCTTATGCATTTCCCACATCCTTTCACATTCGCCCTTTGAGATAGTCACACTTTCAGCCCAAGGGGGGATGGAAAAGCATTTCTCAATCATGTCAAGTCTCAAGCTGCAAATCAATCTGTCATCAACTGATTGGATCTCCCGTGTCGCCGGATTGTAATGCTTGATGCAAGCGATTACAAATTTGAGACTCTTAATTGAGATAGGAATAGATGTTGCTGCGAGGAGTCCAGAGTGTCCCAAGTTTCTAATGGTAGTGTTGCTTGCACTCTCCAAAGCGTGTAGATCAAACATCGGCTTGATGTGATGCAAATCCGTCTCAGCTGTTTTGATGAAATCATGGTAGAGAGCTGATTTGGTCTTGAAATCATCGGGAGTGTATTCCATTCTGAAAACTTTGAAGAATGACTGTAAACTCGCCTAGGTTCAGACAAGTTTTGAGCAACTTACTATTTTTAGAATACTGATTTTTCTTCCTCCAACGAACAAATTTTTGAAATTTTTTCTGAGATATGTGTTTTGCTCAAAATTTCATTGCAAGACAACCTAGATCGTCCGTTTTTGAAAATTTTGAATTTAGACTGAAAAACAACAAACCCTAATTTTTTCAAATTTTCACGAAAAAAGTTGGCACTTGGGTTTTGTTCAGAATACAATTAGAAATGGACCTAGTTGATTAGATTTGAAAAACATTGAGGGCTGATAAAAAAAGCAACAAACCCTAATATTTGAAATTTGCTTGAAAAAAACTGTGATATGGGTTTTCTTTAGAAGATTGATTTGAGAGGACCTAGATGATCAAAATTCGAATATACTGAGGATTTCACTGACATGCAAATAAAAAGCAGCTGCCACAACTTGATAAATTTCTTGAAAAATTCTTCAGAAGAATGAGTTGAGCAAACCCAAAAGGCTGAAATTTGAAGTCTTTGATCTTCTCCTTGAAAAATTTGATCCTCTAGATGAAAAAAGCAATGAAAAAGCAAGGGTTTATATTGCTGGTCTGAAAATTTGATGAAGAATTTCTGAAAATCAACAAGTTGAGTTTGAATCTTGAAAATAAGAACTTCAAAGTTGCTGCTCCACTCTTCTCCTTGGGATGCCACCTGCAATAATGATGAGTTTTGAATGAAAGAGATGTCTTAAATAGACTTAGGGTTTGAAATAGGTTTGCTTTCTTTTGCTTTAATCCTCAAAACCCTAAAATCAGCTTATTCAATGAATTTGGACATTCGTCTTTCCTCATGCAACTTTGAAAATATTGAAAATTTGGCTAAGGCAAACAAACTTGGGCACCCTTCTTGGCTAGAGGTGCCAACTTCCTCCAGACTTAGGCATTTTTTGGAGTTTTTCAATTTCTCACAATTTTGACCCCCTACTTTGACCTTGATCTTTGGCTTCTAGGTTGATCCGATGGGCGAGCTGGATGATTAGTCGCGTAGCCTGACTGTTTCTGAAAAGATTGTTTTGGAGGTGTTTCTGGCAAAAAACCTTGTTTTGACCTTCAAATTCATGGGAGCCTATTTCCTCCAAGGGTGCCCATTTTGTCCAAAGTTAGCCATTTTTATGATTTTCAAGTTCTTCCTTTTCCTTTTGATCTTTTGATGAATTCTTGATTCTGGGGGCTACGTTGATCCAACTGATTGGTTGACAGCTTCATTGGATAGCTTGACTGAAACCGACGAGGTGATCTTAGATGCTGTATTGGCAAATTTTACCATTTAGGGCTCCAAAACCTTGGGTGCCCTTTCTCTCCAGGGGCGCCCATTTTGACCATACTTAGAAAATTTTCTTTTTTTCTTCATTAACTCCTCTTCTACAGATGATCTTGTTGAATCTGGAGATCCAAGCGTCAGATTAACTGATAGCTGGGCTCGTCGCGAAGCTGAGAAGATTCCAATAGGGGTCTTTTGGAGATCACTTTGTCAGAAAGTTGAATTTAAGGCACCAAAAGCTTGGGCGCCCCTGGCAAGCTAGGGCGCCCAACTTGATCAAATTTAGTCAATTTTACTTTGTTTTCTTCTTGCTCTTGGCTTTGGCTCTTGTTGGGACCTCTGTTTTGCCTGTTGCATCTGGCGACTGCCAACTCCGTTTGACGTGCTAGAGATCTTGTTGGAAAGCCTGATCAAATTTGATGAAGTCATGTTGGAGGCTTCACTGGCAAATTCATCTGTTTAAGCCCTCAAAATATTGGGCGCCTTTCTCCTTCAGGGGCGCCCATTTGCTCCAGACTTAGAATATTTTCTGCTTGATTTCATCTTCAAACTTGAATCTTCATTCTGTACCTTTAGCTTTGATTTGGATTTGTCGGAGATTGACCAGTCTAATGCTTGGACACCCATTTGCTCCAGACTTAGAATATTTTCTGCTTGATTTCGTCTTCAAACTTGAATCTTCATTCTATACCTTCAACTTTGATCTAGATTTGCCCTTCCAAAAAGCTGGGCGCCCCTGGGCACCTAGGGTGCCCAAAGTTCCCAGACTTGGTCAAATTTCTAATATTTTCTCCTTTTTTTTTTGTTCTTTGTGCATGCTCATCAACTCAACTTTTGTTTAGCGCGTGAGTATTGGATCTGATGCCTAGCAGTTGGTTGACCTCCATTGATGACTTTAGAGCTCCTAAAGTGCTTCTGAAAAAGCAGAATAGACCCACTAGGGCAAAATTGATCTTTTTAAGATTCCAACTGCACCAGCCTGATATGGAAGTATTTTGAGCCAATCAAAATTAGTTTGGACCCTGGTGGACAAAATTTCTATTTTTAGAAAGTTTTGCCAGTATCCGTTTCAAAAGAAACCCAGAAAAACCCATAAAAGTTATTGTTTTTGGAAAATTTCTAAAAATAGCAATTTTCCTAAAAAGTAGGTATGAAAAATTGAGATTTGGGTTTTGTAGATTAGGTCGCTCTAAGTGGACCCAGATCGTTAGATTTGAAATTTTCACATTTTTACCCCTCAAGCAAGACATGCAAACCCAAATTTTGACCTTTTTTGACAATTTTGACAAGATTTTTACTT